>JAXGGA010015885.1:0-27987 GCA_038373865.1 Uloborus plumipes
AAGGCAGTTACGCTATGAAAGGGTGACTCCACGCTCCAGAAAATTTTCTGAATTTCAATTGCTATTGGCAAATTTTAGGCTATCTTTCATGACGTTAGGAGAAAGATCAGGGTTCGGGAGATAACCTCAGAAAATAAATTTTAAAGCTATCCTTTGGCGATGTAAGAGAAGAGGGTTTCCTGCCACCCCACACAAACACATCCTCACCATTGATAATGAATAAAGGTGGAGAGAGTAAAGTCTCCAATTCTTGAAACACAGATCTCAAGTTACGTGAAAAATTTTAAAGTACAGTATTGGAAGAAATCTGGTTTCTTTCACTTGTTCTACGCAAAACGTGTCCCTCATTCGCTGATGTTGAACCATGTGACTTGGGACCGTTGTTTCAGCGTTTTCTAAGCCAATGATTGGACTTGTTCCCTCCATTAACAATTATCTGCTCCAAGATCTTCACAAATACATTTCAAAACATACTCACCGCCCCCTTACCGCCCAAAATATGTCCACCGCCCCCTGCCGCCCAATATATCTTCACCGCCCCTCGCCTCCTTCCCACCGCCCACCGGGGGGCGGTATCGCCCCCGTTGAGAACCACTGTTCTATACGGTTAGAGAACAAAAAAGTTCAAAATCATAAACACTTGTTGCAAGTTTTCATGGGAGTATTTCTTTCCATTCCCTAAAATATTTAATACGTAATGAATAAATCATTTTTCCCACTTCAAAAATTTTCCACTTATTTTTCGGTTCAAAACAAGAGTATTGAACTCCTTTCTATGACTCCCACTTCCAAAATTTTTTTCAATCTGTACAATTGTTTTAAAACCTTGGAAACATCACATGTTACACATGAGTCGCACTGCAGATCTCTTTCACTAAAGAACCTTTCAGTATTATTTATATTTATTCCAGTTATGTTCACAGATGTAATTACAAATACAAATGCGACGACCAGTAACAGGCTCTGGGCCCAACTGGGCTGGTCCTAGTCAATTATAGACTCCTGTGAAGATCAATATGGCTCTCTTAAAACTATATACTCCATTGCTCCTTACCACGTCTTCCGGTAAACTGTCCGAAGTTCCCACTACCCTACTAAAATAGTAATTTTTCCGAATTACCAGGTTAGCTGGAGATTTAAACAATTTAAAACAATGACCCATTGTCCTGCTTTCAGTGCAAAACTTGAACCCCATAACATCTTTCATTTTGATAAATTTAAACAACTGAATCATGTCCCCGCTGATTCTCTCTTGTTCAAGACTATGTATATTAAGCATTCTAAGATTTATTAAGCATTCCATTGAAAGTTGGGGAGCGATTATTGTAAAGGGGGAAATGGTTGTCATATTTGGATTCAGTGGGTCATTTTTACATAAGAATAAGCAAGAGTAGTGTCAGATGCATTTGAAGTTTGTTTTTGCGAAACAGCGTTGTTATACTGAAATTTACTAGAAGTTTTTAATTAAAGCTAAGATATTTAAACTTCTTGTTTTGCAGTTCAACTTTCTATTTTTTTTCGAGAGAGATTTTTAGAATTAAACATTTTGTTGTCTCAGCAAAGATAACTATTCAATTTTCTTCAACAAGTAAAAGAAACTGCTTTTTGGCATCAACATTAAAAAAGATCCTGATAAATTCTTGAATATTTAACATTTCTCTTAGCAATGTCATTCAAAATTCTTTATTTCTTTTGCTTTTCTTTTGGTAACTCGATGATTGGTATTATATCTGCATTCGTTGGGGTGTAAGATGAAGGATGTTAGAAAATAATCTCTAATGTTCATGTTTGAGAAAAACCCAATTATTCTATACTACACTTGTTATACTTTGCAACTTTATTAATGTTATAGTTTGCTTTTCTTCAAGGTAGAATTTTATCTGAAAACTAAGGCAAAGTAACTAATTCTTAAGAAAGTTGCCACAAATGCTTTTTTTGAAACTCCTAATTTTTATTCCAATTTCTAGGTTGTTCATATCTTATAAGATTTTTTTTCTCAAGTTCAGATATTACCAGGAATTTTAATATTAAGTGGAACATCTATTAATGTTCTGTCTATTAATGCTTTACTGTACAAAAAATCACTGAAACTATAGAAATTGTTATATATCAGTTTGCTCTCTCATGATTAAATGAAAAATCTCCTTCTTATATAGGAACATAAATATTTTGAAGGCATATAAGAGATTCATCATTCACCAAGCATTATGAATAGCACCTCTCATTCGCCGATGAATTTTCTCACACAGGTTCCCAAAATGGCTAATAACTCAATTATCTCTTTATAATCAGCAAGAGTAATTATAGATTTATCTATAGATTTATAAAAAGCTTACAGTTGAATTTTCAAACTTATTAAAGTGTTCTCTCAGTTCTATGCGCAACATTTCTATTTTTTGTTTAACTCTTTGTCGAATATTCCTCGCTTTAGAGTTATTAAAGAGTAAAACTCCTGAGGAACATGATGGCCAAAGCAAACATGCAATAAATAGCTTTGCCTAAACTACAGATTAGTTCTAGGTCATGATCATGAAAGGCTAGCTACAATAGTTTTTGTGCAATTAGTTTTTATAATTTAATTTTGTCTCTTTGTGCCATTTTGTCATTGTTAGCACTATAAGTTTAAGATTTTAAATCCTGCATTTTTTTCTATGAATCTCACTACTTAAAAATCATAAAAACATAGTTTGTACAGTTCCCCGACAACTATATTTGGCATGTTTAAAAGTTTCGCTCAAAATGTTTGCAAGTAGTACTGCAATCTGTGTTGCATGCTGTGTTCTACCAAATAATTGATTGTAGCAAAATTGTGACTAGGTTCAAACGATTAAGAAACTTTCCAATTTTTTTAACTCAGTGGTTCTCACCGGGGGCAATACTGCCCCCGGTGGGTGGTGGAAAGATGTTGAGGGGCGGTGAGCATATTTTGGGCGGCAGGGGGGCGATGGACATATTTTGGGCGGTAAGGGGGCGGTGGATATATTTTGAAATGTCCTAGTAGGAACATGTTTTGGGAGGGTGTAGAAGGAAAACCTCATCTCTTATAGCACCAAGAAAAAGTTTGAAAATTTATGTTCTGGGATAATCTCCCTTATCCTGATCATTCTTCTAACGTCATGAAGGATAGCCTAAAATGTGCCAATAGCACTTGAATTTCAGAAAAGTTTTGGGCTGAGTGTTCCCCGTTTCATAGCATTCCTACCTAAATAGCCTAAAAATGCATTTTATTGATGTCCATTTGAAAATTGTTCGAGGAAGAGTCCTGAATCCCCCCCCCCCCTCCTTGCTCACCTAACTTAGACAGCCAAATATATATTCTAAAATTTTAATTGCGCTTTAAAATGTCACTTTTAAAAACTTCAAGGGAAAAGATCCAGAACCACATACCCCTTTTGCTGCATAACCATACATAGCTTAAAATCTCTTTTTTAGACATTTCCGCCGAAGAGCTATGGAAACATTCATTTTCAAAGACAGCCTTTTGTGATTTTTCAAAATAAATGCAGGGTGGAATCTCGACCTACCCACCTCTTCTCCAATCGTGATCAAACGAGGCCTAAAATTGCATTTTTACTAGGTTAATTTTCTAAAAATGTCTACACGAGAGCCTCCTGACTTGACCGACTTTTTGCGTCGTTAGATCTTCCCCTAACACTAAAGGGAGCTAACAATCTTATTTTTAGAATATAATGAAAAAAATTTCTGAAGAAAACTCCCGAACCTACTCAATATCAACAAAAGTAGTTTAAATATGTGTTTTTATCCTTCACTTTTTTCAGAGAACGCTAGAAAAAACTCTGATCCTTAACATTACTAAGCTTTGCTTTAAAATAACTTCAATTTTGAAAAATCTTTATGGGGGACCTCCTTCTCCCTAGTTAATGTAACCAAAAATTACCTAAAATTGTGACAATTTTAAATGTTTCACCGGGGGAGGAATCTGAATTTAAGTCTAAACACTGCATTTTTAAGACTTCGTTTTCAAAACAAACTTCGAGGGACATCCCCAGTGTTTCACTGCAATCTTTACTCTCATGCGAAAGGCATACTTATATTTCAGTTATTTTTTTCAATTTCAACTTTATTTTTATTTATTTAAGGGGTGATAGGCCAGGCTATAGTTTTAAGTCTTTGTCCCTCCTGATGGGAAAAACAGAAGGTCCAGCTCTTTTTTTTTCACCCTTCCGATGTAAAATCCTATATCCATGCGTAATAAATAAGGGACGTAATAAATAAGAACAACACTGTTTGGATCGTACTGTTCAGGGAGATATTCGAACGTAGTGTATTTTTCAAAATAAATTAGTTTTCAAATAAAAAATGTTGAAAATGGTGCATTTTTATATCAGACCGTGTTGTTCTCATTTACTTTAAAAATGGTTCACTCATTCAATGAACCCATTATAGGCACTTGATTGGAATTTTTCAGAGGGGGGAAATGCCAGCTTTTTCTAAAGATATTACTCATAAAGAAAAAAAGTTTTTTATTCTATAATAATTTTTCATCTATCTGTTTGGACAAAATTATAGAATTGAACTGGTCAAGAAAACTGCTCTCCCCCCCCCCCCCATTTCCTCCTGTTTTGTGCTCGTCAGCAAAGGGGCGCTGAAAAAAATTTCAATCCTAAAGGGGGCGGTAGTTCCAAAAAGGTTGAGAACCACTGTTTTAACAGGGACGTCATTTCAAGTTTTTCCAGGGGGGGCAAAGGGTCCAAACACAATGCAATTTCACCGGAAAACATCAAAAACCACGCCCACTTATATGTAAATACATTGATTTCTCAAAGCCAGGGGTGGGGGGCAATTGACCCTCCCTGCCCCCCCCCCCCCAAATGACGAGCCTGTGTTTTAACTAATATTTATGCATTGAGAAATCAGAATAACTGAAAAAAATTCTTTTGGACGAAAATTGTCTCTTTAGTCTGAAAATCTCGGAAACTGTAAAAAATTATATAAATGCGTAAAAATGAAGGGTGTTTGAGCACCATCTTCCATTAGGAGTAGAATGCTGAAATTTTAGGAGAGTGCTTTTGTACATAAATATAAAAAAAATAGGGTGAGCCTTGGTCTCTAGCAAAAAAATTATTTTTTTGAACCACCCTAGTGTGCAGTTCGAACACATGTTCTTTTCAAGTTTGGTCCAAACTTTTTTTCGGAGATTTCACACCACATGTCAGATGACCCTCCAAGTTTGAACCTCGTTTTTGTACTAACTTTTCAAATGCTATGAATGCATACACACTATTTATGAAGAAAACTTTCATATTTCTCAAGATATTTTTAAAAAAAGAAAAAAAAAAAGATTATTTTTTCAAAAATTGACAAAAATTTATTTTTTAAGAATGGCGAGAAAATTGAGTCAAAATTAACTGGTTTTCTGGTTCCCATGCTAAAGGTTCTGTACTGCAATCATTTATAAGATCACAAATTAATGTTTAAAAAATGGGATATTTACCTAGCAAGTTTCTCAGAAAAGAGGAATGTGCTCCGGATTGCATCAACCAAATCAGAATTGCAGTCTTCAACAACTTTGTACACTCTTTTAACATTATCGAACTAAAAATATAAATCATGCATGTAATTAAAAAATCAATAATGATTCATTCATATATTGTGTTATTTCTTTTACTTGCATGACATTTTATGAAGTTACTTCTACACATTTGAGAACACTAAACTCTTGTACGAAACCTGGCAGTTGAGATTGTTTTCTTTTTCTTTTAGAAATTTATAATAAGCAAAATAAAAGTAAGGAACGAAATAAATTCAGCAAATTCAATAAAATATGGTTTTTCTTAAAAACAAAAAATTAAGATCATTTTACACTTAATAGTTTTAACTGGTTGAAAGCTACTGATAAGTGTGTACAAAGCTAAAAATGATACAGAAGCAATGAAATTGCCAAAATGGGGAAAAAAAAGAAAACTCATGCAAAATCAAAAACAAGACATTAAAAAAATGTGCTTTTAAAATGAAACTTGAGTGTACAATTAAGGATTTATTAAAAAAGACTAAAACCACAAAGATGAAAAAAAAAGAACATTGTGTGTTCTGCAATTGTGTACAGTTGAATTTGTATCTCTAATGTCGAGAGCTTAGAAAAAATATCCGAGAAAGACAGGTTTCGAGAAAAAGAGGTTTTGATTTTTGCATTTAAATCTAGCGAATATAAGTTTTTTTTTTCGAGTTTACAGAATAAAAATATAATATGAAAAATAAGTAAGTAAAATTAAATAATAAATATAATGCAGCATTAATAGTAATTTAATATAGTACTGCTAACAGGAATTTCATTTTCACGACAGTTTAAACCACTAAGTCAAACACTCGTCTAAATCGATAGAAGTGCATTTTCTTATTTTTTGTAAACATTTTTGCTGTCTGTCTCCAGTGCAAAATTGTTAAATTATTATTGTAGTCGAAAGAGCGGTTGACAGGATATTAAATCTTTTAGCAAAGTCAATTTTTTTCATCAGTTTATTTTGATCCAGAAAATCCCGAATTTTTTTTTTCTCTTCAATATGAAGAACATTTAGTTTTCCTGATGCCATAGTTAGCTCAAAATGTGTGGAAACCACTGTGCTATGGGAAAATTCAAACAGACCAACAGGACAAAAATGACACCAAAAACAATTTCACACATTAAAAAACTGGTCCTTCATGAAATCGCATGGAGGTACAGCAATTTCCAGGAAAAAGATAGTTAAGAATTATTTTGATTATTTCAAATTTCGAACTTCCAGAAATGCAGGTTTTACAGTTGAAGCATTCGAGAAAAACAAGGAAAAAAGAAACAGAAATTCATCGACATTGCTAGAAAAAAAAATCTAGAAAGGCAGTTTTTCGAGATACGCAGGTTTGACTGTATCTTCTATATTTATACACATTTCTTTTGATCTTTACTGAATTTCCACCATCCACATAAACAGATGCAAAGGAGAGGAAATCTTGAAACAACCATAAAATATAATTAAACTTCAACACTAAATCTTTTTTCATTCAAGTAAAAATTCATTATGTTATAAACTAGATTCAAACTAGACACAGTAGTTAAGTGAAAAAGACTTCTTTGACTAAAAATGCATCACAAATAACTTTAGAATTGAAAAAAAAAATGTTATAAACACATAACTTAAATAATTCATATTCAGTTTAATAAATGCTATCAATATATAATGCAAACAGCCATACTTGTCTGCGACAACTTTTGACTTGTATTCCAGTTTTTTCACTCACATCATCTAGATCTTTCCTATTTCGAGCTGAAAGCTTTTTCCCCAGAAACTCTCGTATAACAATATCATCAAATTCATAATATCTAACAGAAAAAATAAAAATAAATCAGCAAAAAATTTCCCAAAAGATAAAAACCTTAAAAAAATTAATAAAAACATGAGAAACTTACATTTCAACATATCTAAAGTTTTTAATGTAAAGAACAAGTCTATTGTTATTGAAGCAAGCAATGAAAGAATAATAAAACTTCTCTCTTTTTTTGACAATATTAATAAAAATTATTTCATGCGATTAATTTTACCTTTCAATAAGCATCCGTTGCATACTTGGAGCTATTTGAAATATCCACTGTTCAGATAATCGCTTAGGATAGTGAAGTAATCTTTCTAGCATTTGAAAAGTTCTGTAATGATCTAAAACATCACTTAATAGCATGTCTTTATCCACATCAAAATCTTTCAGGGATCCGCTAATTAAAATAGTGGACACATCTTTCGCTAAAAAAAATTCAAATGTAAGCAAACAAAACTAGATATATGACTGATCATTGTTACATGCACACCATCAAAGCAATATGTAATAAACACAGTAAACCCTCATTATATTGAGCTTTCGTGGTAGAAAGGAAAAGCGTAATATATCCAAAAGCGCAATATGAGCGCTAATATTAAGAAAAGTGCCAATTTGAGTCCCAAATGAATTTTCACTCGTATTTCAATAACTAGCTAAAAAAATAATTTTAAACCGGAAAGAAGATAAGGTTTTGCTTTCATTTCATCTAATAACATTAGAAAAAAAAATTTTTCCTTCAGAAAATATTGTTTTTATACATCAAAAATCAGATCGGTAACATGTCCCCAGTAGCAAAGCTTAGCATGCAAACAGTTTCTAACTTCCCAAAAAAAACGCACTTGCACAAAAACGATACTATTTTTACCCCTTTGTTAATATTTTACTTCATTTTTGTTTTAATCGATTTCTGATTTTCTAACCGATGTGAAATAAGCGTGTCCCAAGTTCCGCCGTCAGAGCGGTAACAATAACTTCTGATCTATGTTTAGGCTCTTAAAATCATTTCCTGCACCTATACCACGTGATACTGAGTACCTGGTGGGATGTTTTACAGCATTGTACTTAAAAATTTGCATTTCTGCATCTCAAATTGTAGGTAAATTTTTTTAACTCCTTTCCAAAAAGGAGTTTTTCGCTCCTTCTTGAAAATATTTAAGCTTAAAGAGAGCCATAAGGCAAAAACATGCGATTTTGGCCATCTTGGCAGCCATTTTTTTCATAAAGGGGGAGCAGTAGAAACTTTACAATTTTTTTTAAACAAGCTATTGATGTTATCTATTTGCAGGAAAAGAGTTTACTTTTGGTTATTTCTTGCATTAAGAGATATCCTGCTGACAGTATATGCATGTTTTTCGCGACGACCACAAGCTTTTGTTCCCCCTCTCATGGACTTAAAATTAATTAATCCAAAAAATAATGATACATTTATTAATAGCTGTATTATCTACCCAATATGTCATGAAATTTAATTTATTAAATCATTGAACAATACAGTGCGTTTCGAAATGATAGGTCCACCAGTAAAAACGAAAGTTATGCTGGTAAAAAAAAGGTTGTATTGTGTACAAAGCACTGTTTTAGAAACTACATTACTTCATTCAATGTAAAATAGCTCATAAATAATTTACAAATAATAGGAATAATAAGGGAAACTAAAATTAGATGAAACAGCTGTTTCAAAAAGATAGGTCCACTGAACCACGCATCAAATAAATGTTGAATTAATAAGAAATTTTTCTGTCTTTTTTTTCTGAATAAGCTCATAAATCCTATTTGACATGGTTTCTACAAGTTTATGCAAACAATTTGTCCCGATTTTTGACCATTCGGAGGAAATAACCCTTTTTAAGTCTGCAAGTACTGTTGTACTGCCTTCTGCCTGCATACACTGCTCTTGCGAGCATACCCCACATGTTTTCTACTGGATTCAGGTCGAGGCTGCAAGGTGGCTAATCGATAATATGTACAACATTATCCAGAAACCATTCAAAAGTGGACTTTTCAGAGTGCAGAGGAGCATTGTCCGGTTAGAACATGAAGAATGAGCCCCCAATGGGTTCTGATTGGGAGAGAAAATATTGTTCAAACAGCTTGTTATAGTAAGCAGCATTCAAACGATTGTTTACAAATGCTATATCAGTTTTTCCTGTCCCTCTGAATCGGGCACACACCATAACGGAACCACCATCAGCTTGCCTCTTCGAGAATATCTGTCTATCGTTGCGCAGATCGTGCCAGTAATAATGCCAACCATCTTGACTATCCAGGTTGAATTCCTTTTTATCACTGAATATCACACGATGCCTATTTTGTTTCCAGGACATCTCTTCCTGTGCAAATTTCAATCTCTTTTCTTTGTGCTTTTTAGTCAATTTCGGAGCCGCTTTCCTTTTCCCGTAAAGAAAATTGCCGAACTTCTTTACCGCTCTGTGGACTGTAGATTTTGATATTGAAGGGTTTAGTTGTTTGGCCAAAGTGGATATGCTCATTATTTCTGGATTTTAGGTCCCTTACGATAGTGCTTCGTTGTAGGGGTGTCACTTTTGATTTGCGGCCAGATGATTTTTTACTGCTATAAGCATTTCCAAATAGCAAAAAAATGTTTGCAACACTTTGTGATCTGTTTAAAAGCTTACCTATTTCTCTGTTCGATTTTCCAGACTGTTTTAATGCATCAATTTTTCCCTGCTCAACCAGCGAAAGACTGCAACGACAATCCGTTTTGTTTGACTACAAAGTGCTGTTCAAATCTGTTTAAATACCTCCACAGCAGCAAGCATAATCCCGTAGTAAGACTAAGCAACGATACTTATGCAAATTTTTGGAAATAAACGTGGTTGGGGCAAAATTTCTGAAGGTGGACCTATCTTTTTGAAACGGTCTGAAAATGAAAATTTGCATCAAATAAGAAGAAATGATTCATTTTTTGAGAAATTTCATCAAACATAGTTTTAACAATTACAGATATATAATCACTGTCAAAAAAAGTGATTTTTATTCTCAATTAAGAGTCGAAATTTTGAAAAATAAGGGTGGACCTATCATTTCGAGACGCGCTGTAAATTAGATATTAGATGAAAACAAGAAATAGTATTTCTCCGATGCCTGAGCATTATGCATTCATAATCATTAAGTACTAAATAATTTCTTGAGAAATTAATTAAAATTAAGGAGATCTAAATATTTATCTCATAAGCAATACCCAATCTTGTGATTGGGATATTCCTGATTGGCTCTAAACAAGATACCCTTGTTCGTTGTTGCAGTATTATTTTGTAGAAAATAGAATGTATGCTTC
Source organism: Uloborus plumipes (assembly GCA_038373865.1). Lineage (NCBI taxonomy): Eukaryota > Metazoa > Arthropoda > Arachnida > Araneae > Uloboridae > Uloborus > Uloborus plumipes. The sequence goes on from JAXGGA010015885.1 coordinate 10,607, forward strand.
ATGGTATGTGTGAACTAGTATTTTAGTAAGTAAGCTTATTGTTGTCAGTTCTTATCAGTGCACAGCACATGTCAGTTTTTTAAAGATCAGTATGGGAATAAATTAGTTGTACTAATTTTAATTCTTCAAGCATTTTGCATATTAAATTATTTATTTAATTATTTTGTAAATATTTAACTGTTAATAAGGTAAAATGGAATTCGATGCTGAAATTAATAGCTCTTTATCACCATGCTCAGTTAGTAGCCCATCAAATAAAATTTGTCATAAAATATCCTACATCAAACGAAAAGACCTCATTTATTTTCCTGATATTTATGTGATATTCAAGAAATTCTGCAATTGAAAACAGGAATATCCCAATCACAAGATTGGGTATTGCTTATAATATAACTATTTAGAGCTCATTTATGTTAATTAATTTCTCAAGAAAGTATTTAGTGCTTTATAATTATGAATGCATAATGCTCAGGCATCAGAGAAATACTTTTTCTTGTTTTCATCAATTATCTAATTTATTGTTCAATGATTTAATAAATTAAATTTCATGACATATTGGGTATATAATACAGCTAATAATAAATATATCATTATTTTTTGGTTAATTAATTTTAATCCAGAGAGGGGAACAAAAGCATATGGTCGTCGCGAAAAAATGCATATACTGTCAGCAGGATATCTCTAATGGGAAAATACCAAAAGTAAACTCTTTCCTGTGAATGCTAACACATGGCTTGTTAAAAAAAATTAAAGTTTCTACTGCTCCCCTTTATGAGAAAACGCTGCCAGATGCAAAAACGCATTTTTGCCTATGGCTTATTTTAAGCTTAATTCAAGAAGGAGTGAAACCCAAAAAATTTATGCATTACAGGAGGACTTACACTCCGAAAGTGAAAACCTTGGTTTGTTGCTTTTTTTGTAATAAATCCTGAATTTTAGCAAAATCTGCAAATCAAGTTTTTGGGCGACAACTTCAAAGAGCCCTTACCTTGCAATTTCATTATGACGTCTGTATTTTTTTTCAGAATGCCTGGAGTAACTAGTTCCATAGTATCTAACACTTTTATTTGCATGAAAGTCATCATTTTTTTTATATAATATAACTTGCATTAAGAGAAAACCTACAACATATCACCAAAATGTCAGTACCGTGTCATGTCCCTTTTTTGAGTTTTTCTGTAAATGTTGAATTTTTTTGGTTGCAATAAATAATTTGCAGTAATTACCTCATAAATTCTAATGTATATGATCGAAATAAAAGAATCGACCTGTATTTTGGTCAATACATTAAGTTAATATTGAGTTCTGGTTTAATAACTCTTGGCCCCGAAATTTAACGTTTCTTTAAAATTTGCATTTGTGTGTCTCGAGCGCCGTCTACATTGAGATTTATGAAACGCCTTGTAAACGATGTTGAAATCACTTCACCTGAGTAATATTTACAAGCATAGAGATGACGAAATAGTGCAAAGAGGTTGTGTCATTTTAGATTTCCGTTTTGAAAAAGGTATGTCATAAATTTTCTTGTCAGTACCGTGGTATGGATTTCTTTAACAACTATTGATTTTTCCTATCCGAAATTGCAGATATTTGTACTTAATACGAATCTAAACTACACGATAAATGGACATTAACAAAACTACAGCCAAACAGGTACAGTAATTTTTTTAAATGAAAATGTCAGTACCGTGTCTGTCAGTACCGTGTGAAAAAATTATAAATTAGTAATAAAATTGTTTTAATCATTACTTGCAATATTTTTTTACGCAGATGGCTCCAACACTACGTAGTAAAAAAGTACCTGATACTAGTAATGATATAAGTTGCCGAATTCCACAATTTATGGTACAACAAGTTATGGTAAGGCAACTAAAATCGTCTTGCCAAGACTCAAACAGTTTTAAGCTTAAGCAAATATTGGGTCGAGCAATAAGCGGAAAAATTGTTAAAAAATATCGACAAATATCTGCCATTAGGAAAAATGTTGCTCCTATTATTTCTTCAAGAGTTCATAGGAGTAATCAGTCACTGGAGTATGTAAAAAATGCAAAAAGGAATCAAAAATTTATTCAAGATCGGGTGATAAATTTTTATGAAGAAAATAGTAAGAATTCCTGATAAAAAAACTTCAATAAAAATAAATGGAAAGCAAGTAACAAAGCGTTATATGAAGTAATTGACAGAAAGTACGTCATATAAAATTTTGAGCAGTTTCTTATGTGATAGTAATTCTGAAGGGTGTCTATCAAGAAAAGTGTGAGGAATCTAAGTTAAAAAATTTAGAATGATACTAACCCTATTGATAAAATATCTTACATGAAATGGGAAGTATCTTCAGAACGAAGAATTAATGAAAAAACAAAAAGCCGATAACTGTTAAAGTTACTGCAAAAACAGAAATTTCTTGCACGATAGGACAAGCAATTCAGCATTTTAAACACGATCTAGATTTGATTATGGCTCATGAATACAGAATTATTCATCAAACAATTCCATGAAAATACTTACTCAGTTTCTGCAGAGCAATGAGTTGGGACTCCTCACTGACTTACAGATGAAAATTAATCTATAACTTATGAAACCGGTTCATCTCAGTTACATATGTGCCAGTTAGATTACCAAGTACTAACACCATGGCTTAATATAACCATCACAAACTATACCAGTAGAATGAACTATTACAAACACACAACTCACTAGCATCATCTTCTACTACAATTATACATATACACAAACTTGATATTATCTAAGCAACAAACCAGTGTAAAAAACCAATACATATAATAGAGATGTTCCAACGAACCTCAGTACCGCAACAGAATAATATTATAACAAACCCTACCAATCCTCATAACACACCCATCGCTTCACAACCACACCCAAACTATTTATTCCATTCCCCTAATCAATCATTTCATTATCAACACAACCTCACCATATCTAACCTATCCCACCTCCAATTCATATCCCCCCAAATCCACAAATAATTTCAAAATCATCACTATACCCAACCTACACCAATCAATCAACCTCCTCTCCCACACCCCACAACCAACTAAACCTCTCCAAAACTCAAAACAATTCCACATCCCTACCCAACCAACCCTATTCACCCCACCACCACCACCATACAAACAAAACAACCAACCTACTAAAATCAATAACCACCCACCCATATCCCCAAATAAACTTCCCCCAATCAACAACACACCATCACCCCTCCCCATCCTCCCCTCAATCTACCCCCCACCTACAACCACCCCCAACCCACCCCAACTCCATCAATCCACCTCCTAATACCCTCCCTAAACTCCCCCCCAACCCCCCCACACCCATCTACTCCTACCCTCCAACCCCCCCCACCCCACCACCTCATCCCCCCCCACACCAACCCAACCATCACCAAACCACAACAAACAAAACAACACCATATCAAATCACAAACAACAACCTAAACCCACTAATACCCCCCCAAATAAAAAATAACCCACCACACCACTCTAAAAAAAAACACTCAACCACTAATCACCCCAACACCCTCTAACAATAACAACAATAATCCACACATCACCACCCATAAATCAATAACCCCCCCCCCCCCCCCCCCCCCCCCCCCCCATTACACCCCCACCCTCCCCCCTTCCCCCCCCCCCTCCCTCCCCCCCCCCATACTCACTCCTCCTCTCCAATTCCCGACCACCCATATCCATAACTGTGGCCAACAAAATCAATGTCACACCCAATCTCAACCCTATAACAAGCTCTCGTCCACACGATGCACGCCCAGATACCCCCATCAACAATCGCATATAACCATTAAAGAAGGTATAACTATCCAAAATTAAAACAATGCTCCAGCAATCCCGCCATAAACCCACCCCCTAGTCCCCCACCCACACCCGGAAATATGCAAATTGTTCACGCAAAACAGAACGCGCAGACACATGTCGCAAATCCAGCAGGATTTTAATACATCACCCCTCAAATCGACATGACATCCCATCACCAATGTGGAAAAGCTTAGATCTAAACTCCGACTCCAAATATTTTTCGTCAAAGAACTCACACGCAACACTCACTCCTATATCCACTCACCAGGCGGAAAAGGCAAAGCTACGATTAATTGCCAAAATGGCTCATAACAATAAGCTTAAATAAAGTTGAACAGAAGATAGCTCGCTCGCTCTCTCACCAAGTTATCAGGTGGTCTGTCCAGGATTTTTCACAGGGTCCGTTTTTTGTGAAAAACTAAATAATTTTGTGAAAAATCAAATAATTTTGTGAAAATCAAACAATTTTGAAAAAAAAAGCAAAAAATATATATATATATATTTTTTTTTTTGAATTTAGTAAAAAATAAAAGTGAATTTCATTTATTTTCCTCTTAAAACAGCGTATCAAACATCAAAAAAGCGAAAAATCCGATTCCTGTAGCGGATGCAAAGAGATTGCAGTTTTCAAAGTGCAGCAAACGCATAAAAACGGCATATAAACGAGTTCATTTTGGTTAAAAAAAAATTTAAACGGCATTTTAAAAGTCTATAATAAACATATTATTAATATCTGTTGACACAATTGATTGAAAAATCAAATGAAACGATCCATCCACTGTTTAACATTTAGACTCATAAAAGAACAGTTTTGCTTTAAAAATTATAAAATAATGATCTGAACAAAAAATAAAGCGAATTTTCATTTATTTGCCTTCTAATAAAAAGTAATTAGCTTGAAAAAAAAGTAAAATTCGATTTTCATATCGGATGCCGAGAGGCATTTTTCAAAATGAAAACGTCAGAAGTATAAAAACGGTAAATAAAATAATTTATCAAAGTCAAATAATTTTAGAATTACATTTCATCGGGTTTATATGATGAATGTCTTTAATAATCACCGACATATTCGCCAAAAAAATTCGGCGGAAAAAATACGAATGTAGAGAGACATAGCTAAACAAACAATACTACCGGACTTCCAATATTAACAGACGAAAAGTACATAAATTATTCCTGATATTCCTGAATATAACCGAAACACTGCCCTTGCAAGCATCAAATAAAAAAAAGAATAATAATAATAATTTGCTGCCAAAATGAGTTCAAAAAGTCGCACCAAAAACGTCAGATGGCGGTAATTTTAAATAGCTGGTCACTCTATCAGAAGCAATCCTATTTTTTCTCCAACCCAACTATCTGTTTGCAGTTCTAAGTTCATTTCGCTGATAATTGCAATTGTTAATTCCTTTTTGTTTAAGTCAAGAGCAGGGAGAAAAATCCTTACTCTGCATTTCCAGAGAAATCTATAACAGCAACATCGCAGCTAGCCATTTTGATTTGCATATGATAAAACAAACAAGCAGAACTATTAAAGCAAAACAACTACCTTTTTTAAGTTGTTAATTTCTTTAAAAGAAGCCGGAGCATAGCAGACAGGAAGTGTGCCACTTTTTTTTTTTTTTTCTGAAAAAGTGGCGGATAAGCAATTTTCTTCTTTAACTTCAGAAAAGGATAAAAAATTATGGGCTTTTACACAGAAATATGCTATGAGTTATTAGATTTGCTTTTTGAATGGATAATGGGTGAAATGTCCGTTTTGTTTGATCAGCATTTTGTGGTGAAGAGTCTGTTTTACTTAATCGTATTTTTGTGATGGGACCTCCGTTTTGATCGATCGTATTTTGAGAGGAGTCCGTTTTGTTGTAGTCGTTTATTTTTGTGATAGGGTTCGTTTATACGTGACCCGGAATATTTCTTGGCAGTACCCTGGTTAATGCATTGTGTATCTCATTTACTGAGTAAACATCTGTACACTACCAGGTACAGTTGCAGATAAACCTTATGGTTATGTGTTCCTTCCTTTATGTGAACTAAATTTCTCAATTTTAGCAAAATCGGCAAAATCGAACTTTGTTGTGTGTGTGACAAGTTCAAAGAGCCCTGACTACTAATAGCCAATTTTCAAGTATGATACTGTTTCTAGTTATTTATTTGCGCGACGCTAAATGCCCTGGAGTAACTAGTTTCCATAGATACCTAACACTTTTATATTGCATAAGTACAAATTTTTATAAAAAATGATTAAATAACATCACTTTTTTAATATTTTGACGGGGCGGACAAACTTTGAAGGCATGTATCTCAGAAAATAAGAGGAGCAAAAACCTAAAAATTTGGGCTTTTCCATGCCTCTATATAGTCAACCTGTGTGCCAAATTTAAAGAAAATCTGAGTTGGTCGTGCGACCAACTTTTCTTTTTTCAGGTGAGTTGGTATGGAATCACACTAGGAAATTAAATTTACTACAATTATTGGCATACTATGCATAAAAAGACACCCGAGAGAACTCATGGCTTTCTTGTGTGGCGAGCTTTTAACACTGATAAGAGTATTCAGCCCATTGTAGCCTTGAAATAGTGGAATAGAATGAACGCTAATAGCGTCTTGGCCAAAAAGCTTCATACCCTCTGAAGATGTCAGAGGAAAAGGCAGGAAAGGCATGGAAGTTCATAAAAAAAAGCAGTTTAGGTAAAATAACACTTGTAATAACAGATAAAGCTATCAAAACTGTATAAATGCAAGAAAAAAAATTAACTTGAAAACAGCGGAATAAAACATATTTTCGTGAAAATTTGACAATTTCAAGCTTGTTGAGGCACCCCTTAAACTTTTCTGTTTGAGCTAATATTTTGCACATTTTTTTGTTCACTGGAACAAAGGGGGTGGGAGCTAACTTTTTAAAAAGTTGAAAAATAAGGGCCACCCTAACTTACATGGTTTATAACACAGTAGCCCCTCGTTATATCACTCATTCGGATATATCGCTCTTTTCTTTTGACTCCCCCCCCCCCAAAAAAAAAAAAACTTTTAGTTCGAAACCATTTTTGAGAAAATATGTAAGGTGTTTAGAAAAGGTCTCTTTCTCATTTTCATTTGTGGCAAAAAAGACACGGTATAGGCCAATTACAAATTTGCGGGGAAAAACGATCGGCCGATGATACAGCAGCAGCATGCTTTCTTGATGAATTGAATTGAAAAATTGTTGAGCTAGACTTGGTAGATGAACAAATCTATAATGCTGAAGAAGCTGCTCTCTACTGGAAAATGCTTCCAGATAAAACTCGAGATTTCAAGGCGAATAAATCAATTTTTGTGTATGTGCACGTATAATTTACTTGCATGCTGGATAGAAAACTATTTTTAATGACCTCGGTTATATCGTGCTTTCGGATATATCGCGCTTTTTTCTTGTCCCCTGAAAAGCGCAATATAACGAGAGGTTACTGTAATATAAAATCTTAAATTTTTGCAAAAAAATTGTAAATTTTCTGCACAGGTTTTACTTAGAAGTACTAGATCTAATTTTCTGGTAAATGACACTGATTTGGCTCAAACTCGGCATTTTTGCAGGAAGATTTGATGCCTTAACAAATTTCTACATGAAATCAGCAGAAATTTTTAATTTGAAGACACCAGCAAAAAATCTGAAAAATTACATTTGGAGGTTCTCGAATTCTGAATTGATTCAGAAGTTGAAAACTTCTCAATTACTGGGAATACTTAAAGGAAAAAGTACCTGTGACAATAAAGTATTGCCACATTCTACGATTTACAATTCAGTGCCCAAAAACACCCGAGATGACAGCACATGCCCAGCCCATGCGAGCGAGAACTCGAACCGGTTCCAACTCGTTTCTCCACGTCTGGAAGTTTCTAGAACTTTGGCCATTTTTGCATTCTCGTGGAAGCGCTTGAATCAAGAAGGATGTGGGAGACAAGTGTAAGAGGTCGGACATGGACCCGTCGCAAGATGAAATAGTTCTAGATCGAATATTTTCTGACACTAAGAGTTTTTGTGATAATTGCTCATAATGTCTGGAATATAAATCAAAAAATCTAAAGACCAAATGTTCTCGAATCCCTAGACTGATCTTGCTGTAGGAGAATTTTTATCCATTGATTGTGTTGGACCCCTACCAAAAAGTTTTTCTAATAAAAATTACATTCTAACTATCGTGGATAATTATAGTAGGTACCTAGAAGCAATTCCTTTGAATAACACAAAAGCACCAGCCATTATAAAGGCCATGAATGAGTATTTTTCTAGATTTGGGTTATGCAAAACTTTGTTCTCTGATAACGGGCAAATTTTCGTTCAAAAGAATTTGAGGAGTATTTAAAAAATTTGCAAATAGACCAGAGAAAGTCTTCTATCTACTATCCATAAGGGAACTCAACGGTCAAAAGGATTCACAGAATACTCAAAGAAAGCATTGCAGCCATGTCTGAGAAAAGTTTTGAATGGCTTGACAGAGTTTTGTTTTTGAAACTTCACTACAGTCGACGCTCGTTATAACGAATACACGTTATAAAGACCACCCTAATATAACGACCGGTGAGAAAATCCCCAACTGTATCCCTATATACTCTATGTTCTACCTCTTATAGCGACCACTCCTTATAAAGACCGTTTTCTGTAGGACGGAGACGGTCGTTATATTGAGCGTCGACTGTATAATAACTCTGTCCATGTTGTAACACAATTCGCACCTTCCGAATTATTTTTTGGTAGAAAGTTAAACATGCCTTTTGAAAATTTTGAGCCACCAAAAACTATTGAAAATTATTCTGCATACTTAAATAAATTAAATAAACACATGCAGGAAGCAAAAAAAAAAAAAACTGTGCAGGAAAATTAGAAACAATATTTAAAAATGGTTGAAAAACAAATTAAGGGCAGAGAAAGGCCTATTTTGCAACTGGGGGACAAAGACCATTTGAAAAATTTTCACGGTTCAACTGCTTTAGGGAGCAAAAATTCTGGACCATACGAAATCATGAGAATCATAAGAAAAGATAATTACGTCATTGCAAAGGATGATAAGAAAATGAAAGTACATGTTAGTAAATTAATCTCCATTCATGAATTGCGTCCTAATTTACAACATTGATTTGACTTGTATGCTCACTTTTCCAACTTATTTTCAATTTTTGTGTATTTGGTAGTGGTGTGAGGGAGAGAGATCATTGAGAAGAATTACGAAAAACCAAAATTTTGTTTTCCTATTAATGTTATTTTTGGCCAAAATAATATTTTTCCAGTTTTATAGCCGGCTGGTTCCGCATTTAACCGGACAGGGATATTCAAAAAAAAAAGTTGTGACAATGCAACTTTTTCTCTCTTTTTCATATCTCGGCCAATGTGCAAAAAAGAATTTTTTTTTTCGAAAGTGACACTGCGAATATTAAGTAATAAGTTGAAATTTACATGAATGCCAACAACGGCATAGTAGAAATGCTTCTGTCCAAAGAATTGAGTGAAAACCACTTGGAATTTTTTGATAATGTCACAAGCCAATTTCCAAGAAGAAATTTTTTTTTCTTATGGTTTTTGATCGATCTCTCAATCGATGCACTTCATAACTAGCGGTTCTCCGCACTACTTTGCTACAATCAACGAATTTTATTTACATGTTATATTGCAATTGAATATATGTATATTCAAGAAAAAGCTTCTTTTTTCATATGTTGTGATATTATATTGTACATGTGTCTTCAATCTGTTACGTCCATGTTCTATGTCACTCTGAGTCACCAATTTTTTTCTGTTGAGGGGGGAATAATGTGACAACAAAGCATTGCCACATTCTAGGATTTACAATTCAGTGCCCGAAAATCACCTGAGATGGCAGCACATGCCCATGGGAGAACTCGAACCGGTTCCAACTCGTTTCTCCGCGTCTGGAAGTTTCAAGAACTTTGGCCATTTTTGCATTCTCGTGGAAGCGCTTGAAGAAAGAAGGATGTGGGAGACAAGTGTAAGAGGTCGGACGTGGACCCGTTGCAAGATGAAATAGTACTAGATCGAATATTCTCTACAAAATATGACTCCTCGTGCAACAGGGACGACGGAAATTCCTGCCTCATCAACTCGATGGCTACGGATTGAAAAGAGCGATTCTGATTGACGAGATGAATAGAAAATGTCTTCGCCCCGCCTTTGCTGAATGCTGACGCTGCACCTATAACCTGGTTGACCCAGAGTTGTCGTCGACTCATGCGCCCCATCCTCAGAGATTCGACGCCACCTTGCGACCCAGCACTCTGCTTGAGAAAATTTGAGCCCCGAGGTACGACTTAGCGCCACTCTGCCTCACGTGGTCACCCCTTCTAGAGTGATAGCCATAAAATGCCTTGTCATAAAAGTATTCTCATCACCTCACCTAAATACAAATGATAAAACTTGTGTGTTGTTGTTTTTACCGCTAAAGTTTACTGCACAGCTGAATGAAAGACATCTGCCAGTCTGGATTCGTCTCTAAGTCTCCGGCGTGAACGCTGCTGTGACGTCATAGGCCGTGACATAGTTTTTCCCGCGCTTTGAACACCTTGGAATGTTCGAGAACGATCTCGCAGCTGATAATCGCGATCTCCGCCTTACAGGGCATGCGCTGTAGACTTATATGTAAAGTGCATGTCCTATTTAAAGCGGCGTACGGTGTTAGACGCGCACTTGCTTTGATTTCACATTTTGATTTTTGGTTGCCGGCTCGCGTAGGTTGACTCGACTCGCTCGATGTATCTTTGCTTTTGCTGTTGAGCAAGCATGATGATTAAATAATGCCGAGCTTAGTTAATATTAGGAGGAGTCACCTAACGCAGCAATATTTATTTTGATGTTATTATGATGTTAAGTTGTAATAGTTCCTTTAGCCGAACCATGTTTTTGAAGTTTAAATAAATTAATATTGTTTTCCAACTTGACGAATTAATATTATTTTGCATCACCATACTTAAGTTTCACAATGCATCAGTCCAACGAGAAGGGAGCTTCAACTTTAACAGACTGGCCTTGGATTCTTTGAATTCGAGGCCATCAAAGGTTATGGGCCCAGGAGCCCTTCCCGTTTGGAAAAGCATAGAATGAGTAGAAATTATAAAAAGATGCAGATTATTTGAGAAGTATTTTTCGTCAATTAGAAATGGCTAAATTTCAAGATATAAATGAAATTTTAAGAAAATCTAATTAGGGAGGGCCGAGTTGAAGAATATTTTTTTTTTTGGATTGTTACAAGATTGAAGAATTTTTCTGGATTTTTAGAAGATTGAAGAATTTTTTTAATTTTTGCAAGTTTGAAGAATTTTTGCCCTTGGAAGTTCCTGCAAGATGTCGAACACGACGATACAGATCGAGAAGTTGAGCAACCAGAATTACGTCGAATGGGCGACAAACGTGAAATTTTTGCTGTTGGATCGGAATGCATGGAGCATTGTGGAAAGGACTGAAGAAGAACCGGTGGAAAATGCAGCGGCCGGCATCACCAGAGCTGAAATAAAAGAATATCAAGTCCGGAAAAGAGCGGTGTTGTCCATAATCGTCCTGAAAGTGGAACAGAGGCTTAGAAAAATAATAGAAAATTGTAAAAGCCCGGAAGAATCCTGGAACAAGTTGAAATTATATTTTTACCCTGAGAACCGGTATGTCAGCATGCAACTTTTGAGCAAACTGAACAGCTGTAAACAAGAGAGAAACAAGAACATCAGCCTGTATGCGGCGAGGCTGCAACGTTTGTATGACCGGATAAGAATGATATATCTACATTATCCAGAAGACTGCATTTCATTCAACCTTCTACAGAACCTGCCCAAGGAGTTCGATCACATTGTCTAAACGATGCTTACAAGAAAAGACGACGACTTCAGATTTGAAAAATTGGTGCTGGACCTTGTGGTGGAGGAGAATCGACTTGCCTTGAAGAATTAAAACAAAGAACAAGTGGAAGTCATGTCAACTCAGGTCAAGCCGAGATGTTTTGAGTGCAGGGAAAATGGGGCACTACCAAAGGTCATGTCCTAACCGCCAATCAAAGACCGACAGTTTTTCTTTTCCACCAAACCAAGACACCCAACGAGGAGGCCATCAATCCCGTAATCCCAGAGGAGCAGAACATCATCGAGGACGAGGACGGAGATGGAATGGCGGCAGAGGAAGAAATTTTAGTGACAGATGGAGATCTCCATCGAATGAGAGATGTGAGTATCAATCATTTTTCCTAACTGAAGCAAACATAAATTTGGTAGGGGCAGACAAATCCCAGTGGATTTTTGACACAGCAGTCAGCCATCATTACACCCATATCTTTCTTTATCAATGTAAAAAACGTAGAAAAATGGAATAGTATGATAGAAATATGATTCTTTGACAATCTTTTATTTTTTAAAAATTGAATAAGAAAATTTAAAGTATAAAAATAGCATTGTTAATTTTCCTACATAACATTTCAAAAATTATCTTTGTAATCTTTGCAATTGTGAAAATTAAAAAGCTAAGTTTTTTCTGTGCAAACAGATTATGAAGCAAAAAACATTTTTAGGAGATAGGTCTCTTTCTTTCTCTTTTTTTTTCCTAAAATTTTACCAAATTTGGAAAATAAGTGTTGATTACATTTGGTACATGTAATGAACAGGTACCAAAGAAGAACTCGATGTTCTTTGGTTCTGAAATGACCTGTTATATAACATATGTTAACAGGTCAGAGTGTAACATATGTTAACACTCTGACCTGTTAACATATATTAGAAATTTAATTCTCACGACTTAAATCATTTCGTTTTTTCAAATAAGAGTTCTTTGAACGATAACAGTCAATGTTCCTCTTGGTACCTACACTGATAAAGTGGATTTATCTAAATATAATTATATTTTTTGTATTGGTATACCTTCAAATATTAACATTTCTCATGGAGAAATATGGCTTGTTGCTGCTAATTTTGGTAAATGTAAGCACTAAATACAATTAAAATTTATATGATACATTTCCATGCTGAATCATTTCAGTTTATTTTTTCCCCTTATTTATTTGAAAGAGCTTTAAGAAATACTTTTTTTTTAGAAGCTTAAATATAGAGTTCTGATCTTTAAGAATAATTGGTAAGGAAATATATTCTTCTTTAGCCTTCTTGTTAGTAATTTTTTGGCCAAATATTTTTGAAGTTTGAACTAATGCTACCATTTTCAAAAAAAATACTCCAAATTATTTTTAAAATCTTTAATAACGTATATTGAACTCATACTAATGCAAAAGTATGCTTTAAATGCAACCTGTGCTTTGTTTATTAACAAAAACAAGTTAACTATTAGGCGGCCGAATAGCCGAATATTTGGCCTCGAGTTTGGCCGAATATTCATCATTCGGCCAAATCACTATTCGTTGCATCCTTAGTGTCTATCTTATCTAACGCTTTAGAAATATAGCCGACAATATTTTTGGAATTTTCTTTTTAAAACTTAAAATAAAAACTTCAAAAAATGCATGCATTGGCAGCAGTTTCAAGTCTTTGCTACCCCTCAGAATGACCAAAGAGTCGTTACTGTAAAATATGTAACTTTTTTTTAAAGGTGGGCCAAAATATGTCTTTGCCGACTGGGCCAAAGTTAGTCAGTCTGTCCCTGCTTAAAGGCAATAGATTAAAAACTACTAGATCTCAACAAAAAGTGAATATAAAATAAGGGTTTTAAGTTAAAACCCTTTTAGGTTCTTAATTCTGCCTTCAGAATTTCGGATGGGAAGCCTTACCTTTATCGTTACCGAACATAGCATAAAATTACATTTTGAATTATGGCAGTAAATGTCGAAACATTTTTGGCAGAGAACTGCCAGACATCAAGTTTCCTGCTTTCTCCTATCAACAAGATAAACAAATTTACCCTTTCTAAAGTTAAAATCTCAAAAAGACGGCACTTCGAACCTTTCCCTGTTTAATCAATTTCAATAAAGAATTAGGGCGATTCCACAGAAAGTGGTCCTTTTTAGCAAAAAAATTTTTTTTTTTAATTCAATTTTTCTTCAGTTGTTTATTATTTATTAGTTTGTATTTTATTAGAACAAAACAAAAATCGGATTAAATTTTTTTATATGCTCTATAAATAAGGAAATTGGAAGTCTAGTGTTTAATGTTTAGAAAAGTCAATTTGCAGTTCAGTTTTCATCTCCCTCTCTTCGAAATTATTTGAAAAATTAAATAAAACTGTTGTTCTAACTTTTGTTAATCTTCCCTTTTAATACTATTACTAATTTTAAATCAAAATTTCAATATTTGAGGTGGATAAGTGGTATAAAATACATATGTGTAAAAAGTGTCACACACGTTACAATTAAAAGATACTTTTTATCTTCTAAACAGTTAAAATTCATCGGAAATGATTATATTTCATATTATAAGTTGGCTAGTGATAAGGAATATGTAGCAGAAATTTTAAGCAGAATTCCTAATTTGTTAGCTCTCTATAGGTCCAAATCTGCATGTTACACACGTTATGTAACGAGTATGATTTTATTAGAATAATGCGTACAATTTTTTTTACTACAATATAATTAGTTTAAAAAAATTTTCCAATTGTTTCCTACATTTGGCAGTGCAACCCATCCATCAACTTTTAATTCTTATATTTTTCAATTATTTTTATTCGCAAATTTTACTTCTTAGCAGAGTATTCACATTAGCAAAGATGAGATAGAGTTCAAAATGCATGGAGTGTTGTACCGATAAATTGATGGCTAGCAAAGAATGCATGTAATACTTGTGAAACACATAAAAAATTAATTTAATTTGTGATCATATGCAAGAAAAAAAGCAGCCAGATATTGTTATTAAAAATTATTGCCAGTTGTCTTATTTCACGAATTTAAAGTTTCACCTGGTACCTGGAAAGTTGTGTTGTGCGTTATGACGCCAAATATTTCCAGAAGTTTTAGCTATTACAAAATATAACATAGAAGTCAGTGTAATGGTTAAATCACGAAAATACTGTAAATGGCCAACTCATACTTACATTCTACGCTACAAGTTTAACTAAGTTGTTACCAAAATCGGTCCTCCAGAAGTAGCAGGGTCTCATGGGCAGTTCGCATTTCTGGACAGTGTTGATGATAAAAACTAAATGCATTTTCATTTCTTTTTTCTTAAGTTTCTATATTTATTTAGAGCTGCACAAAGAGTTCTCAAAGCTCTCTATTTCATTATTTGTTTTTCAAAAATACGTATTTTGCAACTGTTTGGTAATAAGCTTCAAAATAACTGTGCATATTTCTCAAAATATTATTTAAATGTAATAAATTAGCGTTTATTTGCTCAAAAATGTATAAGAAAAGTACTAGAGATTTATCGAATAATCGGTTGCCGATTATTTATAATCTGCAAAATTTTTCCTATTAATCAGCATAAAAATATTTTTTCAAAATTATTTTTCAAAGCATACCTAAAGAAACTATAATGATTTAACTTAGTTTAAAAACATTACAATAAATTATTGTTAATTTTATTAACAATAATATGAAAATTAGCTGAAAAAAATTGGATGAAATTCTGAAATTATTTTGGAAAAGTCAGGAAAATAGGGAAAAAGTAGTCTCTCTGTAATAAATTAATCACTAGTATTTCTAAAATCGATATTGTAAAAGAAAAAAGTGATTGAGAAATTGATAATTTTTTAAATGATCATTAATCGGTCAAGCCGATTAATTGGCCGATTATGAACAACCGATTAATCCGTAATAGGCCAATTTGCTTATTGACCCATCCCTAAAAAGTACTGCTTGAAAATATTTCACACAAGATCAGTATTTTAACTTAACTATGTGAAATAAGACAAGTCTAACCTGAAATTTCAGAGCACGTTACACAGAGCATGTCACGTTCCACGTTACATCACACATGTTACAACTGCTTTTGGGCATTTTCTCCCAAAATTAAACCAATTTAAAGATAGATAAAAATATAACACAAATCCTTACACTATATCGTAACTATTCCAAAACAAAAGAACCACAATTTGTGCTACAATTCACAGGAAAAGTTTTACAACTTGATAACAAATTGCAGTTTTCAGTTGTCACACACGTTACAAGTTTTGTAAAATTTATAATAAATTATAAAAAACTAAGAATAGTAAAATTGTGCATGATATTAGTTAACAAAAAGCTGTATAATAAGATAATATTAACCAATGCTTGATTCCTTGATGCTACACTAGTAAAAAAGTACCTTAAAAACAAACAAAGTGCGTACAAATGTCACACGCGTTACCGTGGAATCTCCCATCACCAAAAATTACACTTTTAAAACTTCAATCTTGGAAATTTCTAAAGCAGTCTATAAGTTTATAACTTCATCAAAGATAACGAAAACTTCAATTTTAGACAGCAACGAAACTATATTCCTCATCTTTATTTAAAAAAAAAACTTCGCCCCATTATTTTACAAGGCCGAGTTACGTCTATGATTCAGCATGAAATTATGATGACAGTATGTGAAATGAAAGGCACTAAGAGGAATGAATACTGCTAGTTTACATCATTCAACATTAATACAGGTTTAGGAAGTTATTCTAAGTTAGGGTGATCTTGGGCAATGACTGTTGATCACTTTTGACCTGCATTGCCAGCCTTTATTTGGACATAAAGTTATAGAGTTAGCTATACACCCCTATAACTGCAGTTGATCTACTTTTCTATATCATATTTGTATGCAGAAGAGCATTTACTTCTAAGAGTATTCACTTCTCTACTTTTACTTTTAATTAATGTCTGCGTTTACTTTCAAGATATTTTTAAGGACCTGGCAGTTTTAGAATTTTTTTCTCCTGGTTTTTGCGACTGGAATTGTTATTCAAAATTAACTTTTTACTTATTACTATTATGATTAATCTCATATACATTTAAAACTTGAAAGCTCGGAATAGTAGTTTAAAAACAAAACAAAGAAGTTGACTTACGTTGATGACCAGAGAGCCAAAATTCATATATTTCCGGATCAAGTAAAGTATTGTTTCCAACGAAGATATCAATATCGACATCCATGCCGTTTTGGACATCGGAAGTTAAGGATTTCCGTGCCCAAAATGAAGCCAGTTTCCAGACTTTATGAACTGTTTTTATTGTTCGGGACACAGAATCCTAAAAGTTCATTGCTTCCTCTTTTGAAAATGCACGATAAGATTTCACATTTATTTTGTAATTGTAAATTGGATTGGACCCAATGTCAATAATCGCAGACACAAGAGACCAACATGATACATACTTGAGTCTTGTCTGTTGTTGTGAATTGTTAATAGGCACGGAGTAGAAAGGAGAGAAATGTTCTACGGATGAGCTAGTTTGAAAGTGGCAACGAATTCTCACCGCCGCCAGAGGACGCTGCTCACCAATCCCTCCCTATTTTGACGGGAATCAATGTAATTATTGATACTGAATCTGTCATCTTTTTAAATGCTGTTATGGGAAAGAAAAAAAAAATTAACTGGATTTTGATGTAAATCTTCGATTGACATTCTGAATTAAATATGATTTTCATTCCACGAAAATAGGTGCCGTATTCTTTGAGAAATAG
>JAXGGA010015886.1:0-27985 GCA_038373865.1 Uloborus plumipes
AGATTGAGAGAGTTGTGTCTGTGATTCTTCCTTTGTCCTTTTAATAAGACCAAGTGAGCAAATGTAAGTTGTTTTTATTTAGTAATAATCACTTATAGATCTACATAGTTTATTTTGGTTTAATACATTAATCAGTCTGTGTTTAAGCCAGGGTTCGCACTTACCCCTTCTTAAATGTAAGATGAGACATGTGCGTCCAATAGCGTTGTTGTAGGTGAATATCCCTGTGATTTTCTTTAATTCTATTTGTATGGTAGATCGTTAGGTGACCTAAGTGAACAATTCGTTTTTTCCTTTTTTTTTTTTTTGAATAAATACGGTTTTAAAATATTTTTCTTATTAGAATCAGCAGCAGTAAGAAAAAACACAAAATAAAGAGCAAAAAAGAAAAAGAAAAAAAGAATTGATCATGATGTGATACTTGTACTTTGTTTTCCCTTGTACTTTGAAATAGTTTTTCACAAGGTGTTCTTAATTTTCTTAAATATAATTTATTCATTACTCCACCTTCGTTTTTTAAATCAGCTGGTTCCTTATTCAGTGTTTTACTTAATTTCATTGCTTCATTTGTCATTCTGGTTTAAATTAAGTATAGCTTATGATCGCTATTTTGAACGAAAAATGTACTAACTGATATCTAAAATCCAATATATTTCAGATGTTATGAATAAAATTAAAATCTTATGCCGCATTCAATGTAAATATAAATACTTGATGGAAATGACGTCGGATTTATAATCGGCTTATAAAACAGTTATAAGCAAAATTAAAGGTGAATTACGAGAGTCAGATTTTCCACGCAATGGTACACACTTGCCTCATCATAATGGTAGGCACTTGCTCCGCATAATATTACGCATATGCCTCATGATAGTGGTACGCACTTGCCCCATCATAATGGTACGCACTTACCCCCACCTTAATTTAAAGAAAGGGAAAGTGCGTACCGTCATATTAACAAATTTTAGTTAGAGAATTTGAACAAAATACCCCATGTATGTTGTTAGTAGCTATTACTCAAAAGAAACAACCTACATTTCTTGACTTCATTTGCTTGGTATGACTACAAGAGAAATTGAAACAAACCTGCTCAATCTTTACTTTAGAGTTTTTTTGAAGACATTTAAGTTGTTTCTGATTGTGTTTCGTCTTTTGAATTCAGGTCTGAATTCTACCTATTGAAATTATCTTTAGACAGTTATCTAACATAGTCGACGTGTTGCAAAAGCCATTTCAGGACAGTGTTCATATAATTCCCGGTGGACGCACTTACCCCGTGGACGTACTTACCAGAACTCACCCTATTAAATACTGCATTAGAAAACTACATACAACGTGTTACACACACACGCACGCACCCTGCGGGGTCTTGTTTAGTGCGAATCTTAGTAGCTCGAATTTGCTTAATACGAAGAAACTTGCTGCAAATAGAATTCTCACTTCCCGCAAGATGAGTGCAACATTCTTTCATAATGTTTACCTTTTTTGGGGAAATAAGGAAGGGTATTTGGAGCCAAATTGAGTTTTTTTCATATAATATTCCAATTTAAATACACCAAGGTAACACGTTCCTTTTTTACCGAGTTTTTCAAACACAGGCGAACATTGTAATGTCATAGCTACATTTACAAGAGGAGCACTATACTGTCGTGCTAAGCACAAAAGTCGTATCTGTACTTTTTTACAAAATTGAGTTATCGCCACCAGGTGGTTCTTTGGGACGTATTTTACTCACATAAAAAGTTGTATGGTCATTTGAGGACATAAAACACTTTTTTCAAAAATTCAGAAAAAGTATCAACCAAACCAAATACACGGAGGTGCCAAATTTTAAAGAGTTTTTTTCAGATTGAGTTCGACTGTAGATACCACTTTTGCGCTTAGCACGGCAGTATACCGCTTTTTTCATTGTATAAAATGCAAATTTCAAAAACAATTTCATGTCTTTTTCGAAATTTTACAAGTATATCTTTTTTCTTCTAGGAGCACGCAAAAGGGTATACATAACGAAAAATGGCTTTTGTGGCTTTTCTTAAGTATGATTTGTTCCGGGTTTGCTCTGCTGGCTAAGGAGCAAGGGATCACCGTCCTTATAGTATGCATCGCATGGAGAATGCTTCAATTAATTGGAAATACCAGGTAATGCTTACTTCTTGATAGGACACTATTTAGACTCAACAAATTTGCAGTGTCTTAAATCAGAAAAAATCGTTTTGCTTTAGCCATGCAAGTTATTTTAAAATTAATAATTTAATAATGGTATAAAGTACTCCTTTTATAATTATTTAATTTACAGTTTGCAGATTTAACCACCGAGTACTTGTGTACAAAAAATTTTAGTAAAAAATTCAGCAGTGTAGTTTAAAATAAATACAGTTCTAAGAATAAGATTATCTATGTCAAAATGTGTTCCTTCGGTGCACATTGTGCGACTAGTTTTTTTTTTTTTTTTTTTTTTTCTCGTTGTTGAAATTGATCGACGTATATGTTCAAGGAAGGTTATCGCACCATAGTGCAAAATTACGAGATTTTCGCATGCAAAATGATGTGTCAGATGCCACTACAGAAGTGATAAATAATTTGGGGTAAAAGTGATGTACGGCATCGGTAGATATGAAAAATACCTGATGCGTCTGAATATAAAGGTGTTGTATTTTTTAACCAAATATTATTGTTAATTCATAATTATTGTTAATTCATAATTGTTCATTTCATATAGTGTCAGTACAATAACTGATCTGTTGTTTGGATGTGCGTGCTACTTGAAAAATAGACCGCCTGTAAAATATTTTCGGCAATGAGTTTATTTTATTTTTTTTTTTTTAGTATCAAAAGGTGTATATTAATGAGCAAAAACATTATGAGGCAAAGCTCGACAATTAGAAACTGAACTTACTAAAGCAATCAAACGTACAAGTTGCGGTGAAATAAACTGCGATAAATGTGATATTATATATATATTAACCAAACGAAGCGTAATTTAAAAGATATACCAAAAAGTGCAAGATTACAAGATTTAGCGAAATAAAAAAGAATAAGGCATACGATATTTTTTTTCTTTTAAAATTAACTTGAGGTATTAACATGCCACTACAACGATGTGTTTAAAATTCATTTGAAATTCTACGAACTGAATATTTAAAAAAGAAAGAACTCCTTGAGTTGATTAATCCGACATTTCATCACGCTACCTACCTACCAAATCTCAAGTCTGGAAGTCTTATAGATTCGTCTGGACTTTGCAGACAGACACGCAGACATTGACTTTTACATAGGCAGAGAAAATATGCGTGTTTCCTGTTCCTTAACTCCAAACTTTAAAGTATGGTTCCTTGTTATGTGCCCCTCTATGCGGATGAAGTCAGTGTCAATATCCATAATTTTCCGATAACACCATACGCCATTTCTCAAAAAAAGCGTTAAAAATAAAATATAAACATATTAGGGGGACCGGAAAATAATGTCGTTTATTTCAAACCAATTAATTGCTAAAAGTTTCTATTTTAAATCATTGATGTAATCATCCCCGTTATCAAAGTCTTTTTACCATCTAGTGGTAGATTTTAAGTCCCTGGTAGATTGAAAGTAAAGTTGATTTCTGGAGCAAAAATATTTTGCATGGCATCTTGGATGCAAGCCAAATTTTCAAGTTTTTGTGCAATAGAAAGTATTTTAGTGATTGAAAGAAAGGGAAATCCGACTGCTTCACCCATAATACTCACCTGACATTGCACCATCTGATTTCCACTTTACTGCAATCGACATATGAAAAAAGAGGAAAATTTGGCCTGTATCGAAGATGTCATTTTAAGATAGTTTGCTCTAAAATTCAATTTAAAAAAAAAACCTATCCGGGATTTAGAATTTACTACTAGATGGCAAAAATCCCTTGATATTGAGAATAGTTACATCGTTGATTTTAAATAAATCTTTTAACAATTAATTTCTTTGAAAAAAAAGGACATTACTTTCAGGTCCTCCTAATAATATGCTAACAAAAATCAGCATTACGGTTTAAAAAACATCCACTTAAGCTCTAGAAAAAGCATTATTTACGCCTCTTTTGACATTTATTTTTATGCTTAGAGAACGCTTTCTAACTATATCTTATATGGAATTGATAACAATTGCATCATAAGTTTTAAACGAAGAAATTGCTCTCATAAAGTTTGACTGTTAACAGCAATCGATTACCACAAAAGAGCATAAATAAGTATGGTTAAATCATCAATCAAATCCATAGTTCCGATTTTCGATTAATCGATGCAAAAGCACTCGAATGTCGTTAAATATTCATGCTTAATGCATTTTCTGTCCTTATCCAATACACACATGAGATCTGAAATTTAAAGTACTCTAAAACAATGCATAAATCCAATAATTCAATATGTTCGAGTGGCTCAAGCTTTGAGCTCGGCGATTTCTGTCGCATTTGCGTTTATGTCTGTTGACCTTTAGTAAAACCAAATTCACTTCAAAACGCGTTCAATTTTCAGTCTGGATTAAATGGATTTTGTTCTCTGTTCGGAGCTCCTGTTATCAGCAAGAGTTACTGTATTTGATTAGTTAACTACACTCGCGCTACCGCAAATAAAAGTGTTCCGAACAGATAGCTCTGAACTCAAAACACAAGTAACTTGGAATGAGTGGCATGATTTGTAGTGGCAAAAGTAAAGAGCTTTCCCAGCAAATGATACTATGCATAGCTAGAATAGTTTTAGCATTCCTCTCACATATTAATGAATATTCGTTGTTATTGTTTTGGTATCCGCTGGGAGCTTAAAGCTTGGCTCGATGCCGAGTAGTTTGGGAACGTGGAGTTTGAGCCAAATTGCTTGTTTATTTAATGTTCATTTAGTTATAGTAAAGGTGCTATAACCACAAGATAAAACTATTACAATGTTTATGGGCTTGTAAATCCTATTTTTTATCGTAAAAGAAACTTTAAGGAAAATTGTAACTGTGTAATTAATAAATAAGTACGCATTTATGAACATAAACCAGAACTCGGTGAAATGTTGTTATAAATCATATTCTATTGCAAAACTGCTTCTTTTAAAAAATTCTTTCTCTACCAGTCTATTTCTATACCAGTCAACACCTTCATTCTTGACTACTATTTCACAAGTTCATTCGTTGAAATCAATTTTTAATAATTTTTTTCTGATTTAGAAAGGCTTACCTGTTATACACGTATTAATTAGAGTTTTTTTTCTGTTTTTTTTACCAGAACGTTATGAATGTAATACTTGTATGAGCTAGAATAAAATTCATGTAGACTCTTTTTGCTGAACGAACCTCTATTTTTCTAATATAGTGCAACTGTAATTACATAAATGATGCCTCAAAACGTAATTGAATGCTTTTCGAAACACATATTTTTTTGTCAAAACCGTTGTCCGGAACAACATTTTCTGCTTTATTAACGACATTGGTGTATTTATTTACAGTTACATATATTATTGATATCAGTTCTACATCGCTTTTATGCCGTGATTAGATATAATGGTTTTTGGAAATTACCCAAGATATCTAATATTTATTTCACTTAAGAGCTGTTAAAAAGTCCTTAAATATCAGGTTTTATAGCTATCATTTTTCAAACTTGAAATTGTAAAACGCAAATTGAAACATAGAAACTTAAAATAATTTGTTATAGGGGAGGGACGCGTATTTCAGAATAAATTATGTTTTATAGTGAAATCATTACAAATTTTACCGAGTACTCACGGGGATGTCAGAATGGTATTCTGCACTTTAGTTAATATAAAACTATTTGTAATAAAAATGGTAATAGATTTATTTTGAAATTGTAATCCTAAAAATACAAAAATAGTATTCAAATTGTAACATAAGCTTATCCTTATGCTAACCCTCAAAGAGTAAGGAATTCCTTTCATTCAGACCAAAGCTAATTAGAGATTTTTTTTGGGGTTTGCGTAATAAAAATCAGGTAATCGAATTTTTTATGAACTATACAGGTGCCGTAATAGGATATAATTTCATATACCGTAAAATGGGGTGAATTGGAACACTTTTCAGCTTTGATTGTAAAAAAAGCAGTTAAAAGATTTTTTTTTATTTGATTTTTTAGGTAAAAACTTCGGTCTTGCTTTACTTTCGATATTCCAAGCAAAGACAAAACATTTTGAACAATTATTATTAAAATATATAGGAAATTATGGGTGTTCCGAATCACCCCGCTGATAGGGGTCAATCGGAACACTTGTTAAAATTTTTATTTTTTTCAATTTAACCAGTAATAGATCTCACAAACATGAGTAATATTGATGGGGGATAATAAGAACAGATAATTACTGTCAAATAAATGTATAATTTCAATACCAGTAAACGTTTATAATTTGTCAAAATTCAAAATAATTTTGAGCTTATGAAAAATGAAAAGTAATTTTAAGAAATGCTTTTGAATTGAAATACAAAAATTTAACATGAAAGGAAGTCACTCATGTCGTCCACAAATATGTAGTCTTTAAAACTAGCAATTATGACTTGACATAAGTTTTTCATTACATCTCCTGGGATGAGCGCTGCCTTTTCTTTAGTTTCTTAAAATTTCTGGGTTTCGGGTATTGTCCTGTAAGATTTTAACACTTATTCATCACTGCCTGTGTGCTGGACTTTTGCTACATAAAGTCTATGACTTTCCCCGTGTATTTTAAGTAAAAAGAAGTCTCCTGGAGAAAAAAATCTTTTGAAATCTGCAACTTTTTGTCATTCTAAGATCTAGTTGCTCACGAGAAGAGATAAACAGTAACAAATCCTTGTCTTTGTCTTGATTAGAAGAATTGGGGTTAGAACCTTGATTTTTAAAACAGTTTTCTTCAAATAAGTTTGAATTGGAACAACAGAACTAAGTGTTCCGATTCACCCCGCAAACTTTTTTCCTGTGGCATTTTTCAGAATTCTTTATTTTTATGATACAATTTATAAAAAATGTAAATTCTAATGTGGTATTCTGTTGTTCAAATACATGTATAATCGAAACATACCACTGTTAGTTTTTAAATATAAGAAGGTTTGTTCTTGCATTTGAAGTTTTGCAGTATATGAAAACGTGATGTTTTCTAGCATTCCACGTGCAGCCCCCCCCCCTTAGAAGCCAGTAGCTTTGCCAGATTGACAAAACTAATTTTTTCCTACTTCCTATGATCTTACATTAAAAAAAAAAATCATGGCGAAAAATACCCAATAGTATATTTATGAAGAATTTATTTTTGCGGTCGGGAAGTTTTGTTCCGATTGACCCCGCTGTTCCTATACACCCAATTTTACGGTATTCATTCATAATGTATTATGAAAATTATATCATGTTTTATACTAATGGCATACTATATCAATATATACGTATCAATAATATTTGTATTCATGTCAATTCAAAATTCATCGTGTGAAATAAGGTATTAAAGTAAGGGTGTCCAAATGGGAGGTTCCAGTAACCTTCCATTTAAGTATTTGGCATATTCCATCAGACAATTTGGCACATTTCGCGGCATTATTGTAATGTTCACAACTTTTTTTAATGGATACGAAATGTATATTCTCATTAGATTTAGATCCGATGCTCACATTTTATCATTCGGTAAAATTCGGATTTTCTGTTAACAAAATCCCTCCTCCCCTTTCCAAAAATTTCAGTTTGGGATGTCCCTGCCTGCAAATATCGCTTTCTTATCATTTTAATTACATTTCTTGTTGAAAAAAAAAAACTTTTTTGTAAATTCATCATAATACTTAGCACACGAATCCTGCCTCCGGTAAAATTTGTTAGAAGGTAACTATTAAAAAAATGAAGACGTAGTCTCTTAAACCTAGTTTCAGAGATTCCTTCAGAACTACAGAAACATTTACTTTAGAGCTTCAACTTCAAACCCAAGTAGCTGTTTGTAACATTTTCGCTAGACTTCTATGTTTAATGTCTGTGTTTGCAGTTGATTGATCTAACCCTTTTAACATTTGAGAAGCAAAGTATAATATTGACTGTTCTTTAACTCATTAAACTTTCTGCTAGTTTCTACCTTACGTGGCTGATTTTTCAGGAGAAAAAACACTGTTTAAAGAATTCGTCAGTTAGGATTAATGTGTCTTCCGCTGAAAATTAAACTTCTTATATAAAACTTCATTTTAGAATGTACTGTTTGTATAATAAAGTGTGCAATATGTGTGATGAAAACTGAAATTTAACATGATTTTAGTCACACTTTCATTGATTATTAAAATAACTTATATAGTATCTTAAGTGATTTGAAAAAGACGTAATTTAATAGAAACTTGAAGTGTTATCCTATGAACTTATTTTCTGCAATATAAATATTGAATCCATTATTCAAAAAATGTGAAAATCGTGGATATTCTGAACTTGGCTGTACTTCCATTTTTAGTAAATTCTTAATATGAGATTTATCCTCGTTTGAAAGACTTTTAACTTATACAGGTTTCAAAATTTTAGTAATCAAAACCCGTTGAATCATTTTAAAAACTACCACATATTTGTTGGTTTGTACGACTACATTCTTATTATTTGTATAAACATAGAAGCATATCTTTTAATAATTCTTTATCAACTATCATAGTATAACCGCTTATGCTATCATAGTATAACCGCTTTTCTTGTGTGCTCTACTTGCACATTTTTTTGTGCTGAATATATATTGTATACCTTCTTAAAACGATAAAATATCGCTTTTTGCGCAGGAAAACTGGTTTGAATGAGCACTGTTCCAATGAATTGAAAGGTAATAATTTTTATGCGAAAAAAAAGGTGTTTTCCTGAATCTTTTTCAGACAAATAGCAAAATTTTTGAATTGTACTAAGCGTTTACCAAAATCTGAACTTTTGCTTTCATTTTAAACTTTTAGTAAGAAATAAAAAGACGGATTCAATATTTTATTTATTTTTTTTTTCATGTACTTCATTCAAAGAGAGTTAGATATTTTTTAATTCAAATGATCAATGTCTTGTGCTTACAAATAAATAAATGCAAGCTCTTTTTTCAAATTAATACTTAATTTGAAATATTTTGAGTTCTCAATTCGCGTTAGATATTTTTTTCTGAACTTGTACATTTCTTCCTCTTGTTTTTTTTTTTTTTTTTTTTTTTGAGAAAAGATGAGAATATTCACTACTTTTAAACTGTTTTTAATTTAAAATTTAGTATATATTGTGATTGTTACAAATGTGTTTGATAAAAATTGATCCCGTCTGCCCTAAGCCGCTTGCATGGGCTTTTTGGACACTTTTCAGTCTAATAATGGTTCTTTGGATGCCTATGGAACCGATTTCGCATTGTGTATCTATGTTATACACATCTATGGTTCAAAGATTTATACATTTGTGTAACTAAAACAGTGAACTTCAAGCAATTTATTTCCTGTAATGCAATTTATATATCTATTTGTTTTAGTAAGGTAATCTTTTACTCAGGGAGAATAAAAAGTGATCTAGACAACTAGTATTGTTTGCTTTTTTATTTTCTTGTTTAGAGCCATTTTTTCTCAGGTATAATGAAAACCAAGATAAAAAATGCGCGAAACCTCCTATTCCTATCCAAGTTGGAAAGTAAAGAAAATATGGGACAGATGAACAAAAGAAAGCAATTTTATGGAAGCAGATTTTTCAACTGCAAAACATTAAGAAATAGTAAACTTTATGTGTAGTCGTAAAATACGAACCATTCTGAAAATATTTGCTTTATTTTACCCTTTTCTAAGAGCGAGAAAGGATTCTACGTGTAACATTGTAAAGAGAAGAATAATTTTATTGCATACTCCATTTTAAAAAGATGAATCCTCAATATCACACATATGCAATTTCGTGGGACGATGTGAATTTCGTTTTGTATTTTAAAATTCACATATGGGCCATGCTTAATGTTAAGTTATAAAATGAAGCTTGGAATTTTGTTTAATAAAAGTTAGGGTAGATTGGAGGAAGGTTCCAGTTTTTTACTTTATTTTATATAACATAGCACATTGATTGTATTTTGACAAACCAAAACGTAACTCGAAGATATGATTACAAGAAAAAATCAAATTTTGACGTTCGATGATTCCAAACTCTATCTTTATGTTTTACGAAGAAGGGCAAATGTAATTTAGTGTGATGGCAGAAATGATATGCTTCAGACTCAAAAATAATGCTCTATTAATCTGCGATGATGCGTCGGATTTGCTGAAATCCATAAATATGGGAAAAAATGGACTAAGTATTAAATTTCCATAACTTCCCTACCACACCCAAGTCATTGAGCGTTACGCTAAAATTGTTAATGAATTCTTCTAAATACGTTTCCGATCCTTAGCTAGCATAGATAAAAGATGTTGAAGAGAAAAGGTTTTTTAGTTGTGATTTTAGTTCTGTCGCAGAAAATGTGTTCTAATTGAGGATAATTGTGAACTTTTGGGGAAAATTGTGACCGTTATTAATATTAGTTTTACTAATACGGGACTCTCGGGGGGGGGGAGGGGATTGTGACAATTACCATCGTTTACCCACTACATACACACCTAGCTCTAAGTCCTAGCTAACAGATCATAAAGTTTTTGCTTTTGCTTTATTTGACACATATTATGCTCGGAAACCTCAACAAATGAGCTGAAAGTTTAACTTAAAATTTTATATGCTTGAAAACATTTTGAGACAAAAATTTCAACAAAGCACCAACTTTAAGAATTTGAATTTTAAAAATTCGGGTACATACTGCTCCAACTCACTTTAAATAAAAGCACTGACTTTGATTTTTTTTATTATACAATGAAACATATCCGACAACGTCAGCTACATTTAACTAATAGCAAAGAATTACAATTAACTATACACTAAAATAAAAATATAAATATCTATTAACAACTGCATCCCTATCGTGCTCCAAATCAGCCTAGCATCTCTAATGGTGTGTGAAGAAATATATCATAATTATTTAATTAAGGCCAAGTTATGCAGATAAGTCTTAGAAATTTCTGCGCAGGAGAGAGAAAACCTGAATTGATTTACCTATCTCTTTTAATAAAGACACCAAGCACTTGTCTCCAAACCTCTAGTCTCGAGAGGATTTCTTTGTTCCATTGACTCAGAATATCAAATGTTCTTACGCTTTTAGGCGCTAAACGTGCATCAATTTCCTTAGGCGAAGTGCTTATTATCAGTGGACGTTTTAAGTGGCAGACATTTAGGGAGATACAATTACCCGGGTTTGAATGCTTGGGATTCATACCGAGACGCGTAAAAGGGAATGCATGTTGAGCATGATTGACATCCAAGTGATATTTTCGTTTCGATAACAAAAGCTTGATTATAATCCTTTTTTAATGTGCGATTTAAAGTGTCAACTTTTCTGTGATATGTTAAAAAAATATTAAAACAAAAGTATCCCATTTGTCTCATTATTTTACATTTAAAAGTCAGTTCAATCCTTTCAGTTCCCCATAAAATTTAGCTGTATTATAACCCTGTTATATGATGCTATTCAGGAACAACACTGGAACTGAAAATATCATTAATTATTAACGAAAAACTCCAACTCAGCCAATTTAAATAGTTAAAAAAATTTCTTCTAAATACCAGGCAAACGGTTAACTAATGCAAAATTGGAAAGTTATATTGGGGCCTCCGTGACAGAGTAACGGAAACATTTGCTCTTTTGTTTGATTTCCACTGGTACTCCGGCTGTTGTAAATTCCATTCTGAATTGTGCTATCTGTGCCATGTATTTCTCACTATGAAGCATGATAAAATGATTGTAATGAAAAATATATGGATGAAAATGTTCATAACAGTATTCATTGGTTAATGAAATTATCTCAAAAACGGGCTTTTTTTGGGTTTAAAAATATTTAACCAAATTATTTTATTTTTTGAAAGGAAAAATACCATGATTTGTCAGAAAGTCAGCAAATCATTTATGTGCTATTAATTTTTACCCCTTTGAAAAAAATCATAATAAAATTCACAAACAAGTTAAAATTCCTGTTTTGACGAGTTTTATTAATCTCTTAGTTCACATATTGTTGTATCTACAATTTATTGAATGATTGATGAACTTAATATTGTTAAAATGACTAGAGAGTATTTAATTACAGAATGTGGGTTTTAGCATTGCTTTCACAAAACATCTATGAAAAGGACTTTAATGCGTTCGACGATAATTAATTAGTAAGCAGCAATTGCAATTATAGCCAAATGATTTATGAGAAAACTAATTAATAATTGATTCATTAATTATTAGATATCTTTTGTAGAAACTTGCTAATTAAAAAGGGGTTGCTAAAAAAACCCTAATAAATCTCGAACTTAGATAACAAATCGAATCCTGAAATAATTAAATTACCATCTCAACTTATATTCTGTTTCAGCAACATTCTATACATTCTCAACAGTAAGAAAGATTGGTAATAAAAGAACCGCTTTCATTAACAAGCATTGCAATGAACAGTTTCCCGTAAGACGTAATTTCTCCATCCAGGGCTCTCGGAATCAAATCGAAAGGGTGGGTGGAATTTATTTTTTCGTCTGCGCTATCTGAAACCCATCAACCGAATCCCCTGGTGTTCACCCCAGTCAAATCCCCTGCTTCTGGAAAAGGGGGGAAATGTAGCCAAATCCGGTGTATTTTTCCCAAACGTAATCTCGCGAAAAGAAAGCCTTAATTGTTTTTTTAAAGGCCAGACCAAAAGAACAATTACTTTCAGCGGGCCATTTATTGATTCTGGTCCACATGCATCAAACGAATCATTCATTTGTAAATGAAAAGAGTTCTTGGGGAAGTTAAAGCGAACAATTATTGGAAAAACAAAAATGATTGCTCACCCGGGCGTGTTTATCTGATACAAAATCTGGCAACGTCCAATCGCTTGAAGAAGGATGTGAACCTACGTTTTCTGGAACATAATCACAATTCACAGATAACCGAACGCAATCTTTTCGACACATTAAATGCTGAATTTTAATATTTTCCGATAAGCGATATGATATTGGGAAGTTTAGCGAATAATCTTCGAAGTAATTAGTAACTGAAGTATTGCGGAGTAATCGCAAAGTAGTCGGAAATTTTTATGTTGATAACGAAAAGGTATGTTAATAATTATGCAATTTAATAGCAATTTAATGACTATATGGCCGCAAAACCAAATTTAGCCTAGATTTTTGATCAAAATATTTAATGTAAATTTGACAACGAATTTACATTAAATATTTGCCCCAAGTATGATAAGCTGGTGCACTGATTTTAATCTGTCTAATATATATAGTTCTTACTCAATGCCAATAACCTATAAAATAGTGGAACCTATATAACCCTAGTGGGTTCCTTGGGGTCATATGTGACCCCAATGCAATTTCTGTTTAATATATCTTGTTAATCAACCATTTGTTTTTAATGGCATTTTGTGGCTTTTATTCTTCTAGTTTTCTATTCAAAATAATGCTATTATTGTGTTTTATTTTTCCCGAATTGCACTTTTTACACACAAGACCCTTGGGGTCACTTCCCCAGAATGCCAAAAAAAGAGGACGTTGCAACTTTTGTCCAAGAGAACTGGACAGAAGATGCATCGAAAAATGTCATAAGTGTTTGAAATTCACTTGCAAAAAATCATGTTTTTTCAGGTCTGTAACAGTTGTAAATAAATCTACCGTTCTTGTGAGTTTTGCTCTAAAATTTTAATTTTTAATGCATAAACTAAATTTTACTTTGATTGTGTCTTTTTATCTTTAATTTTTTAGCATTAAAAAGTTTGTGAACTTAAATAATGCATGTAACATTCAATAATCATATTAAGAGCCGTTTTTTTTAAGAATCAGGCAGTCAAAAAACTTGACATTTTTGATTTTGATGAAAATTTCAGAATATGGTCTTTATTTAAAATTATTAAACACGTGTTTTTTTATTTTTTCAAAAAAAATTTTTTTCTCTCCGTTTTGGGAGGTCAAAAATAGACTTTGCTCTTTTTTTCAATAAAAACATGCCAACTTAGATGAGCCAATACTTTTTGCTTTAGGAGTGAACCGTGGAACTGACAATTATTTTGTGTTCTACTATATCCCCACTAACTGTAAGTACATAAATATTTGTGGACGACTCTTGGCACAAAGGTCAGAGGTTACTCAAAGTTGGACGAAAAATAGTTTTTTAATGCAACTTTGACCGACCAAATCTTCTTGTGGAAACGGTGCACCACGGTAGTGTATATATCAGTAAATACCCACCAAAGAGTAGTATCCAAAAACATAAAGATATGTGTGGTTGATATTTTACTTATCGAAATATTTGACTCTGAAGTTGCAGAAATCGCAAAATCACGTGACTTTGAGGGTCATTATCTCCTTGCAGCATGAGTGACCAGATACAAAACTAGTTGGAGTAGAAGCCTTTCTTGTCCCAGAAACACAATCCGTTAACAAACCTATGGCTACTCTTTCAGTTTTTGCATAATTCTTCTCTAAACTTTGAAAAATGAGTGTTTTTCGGCGTTAAGAAAAAAGGCCAATTACCTGTTTTAAAATAGGTATTGCTGTTATTTGTAGCATTATTGTATCCCAACTTCCTAACTAGCTGAAATGGCATCTAAAGATGGTTATACAGTTGAAACCAAATTGAAAATGAATTGTCGAAGTATACGTCAAAAACCATTTTTTTTTATTTGTCCAGGCGACGTTTTTTTCCGTTCGGCTCCGATATGGTAAGCAAATTTATGTACTTCTTGTCGTTCTAGTTGCTGTAAAACTGGAAAGTAATGTATCTTAAGTCTGATATAAAGTAATTTCTCCTGTCATATCCAGTTTTTAATGTAAAAGAATATTTTGAAATGGATAATAGACCTAATCTAAAAAAAAAAAAAAAACTTACTTATTCAGCTGAGCCCTCTTGCTCGATGTCATGACTGTCATCAAAAATTTCCAGACCTGCACCATGGGGCTTTAATGTACCAAGATTTTTAAGAAGTGACATTCTGCTAAAGGGGCTTCTTATTTGTGAAAAAGTTGAGTTTTTGATGACATTCACAACATCGACCAAGAGGGCACAGCTGAACAGAAGTTTTTTTTTTTTAATTGTGTTTATTGTCCATTTCAAAATATTCTTTTAGCATTATAAACTTGATATGACAGGATACATTGCTTTATATCAGACTTAAGATACATTGCTTTCCTGTTTTACAGCAACTAGAACGACAAGAAGTACATAAATTGCTTACCATGTCGGAACCGAACGGAATAAAGAGCTGTAACAAAAAAAAAAAAACGTCGCCTGGACAAATAAAAAAATATGGTTTTTGACGTATACTGAGTATTTTCGACAATTCATTTTCAATTTGGTTTCAACTGTATAACCATCATTAGATGCCATTTCAGCTTATTAGAAAGTTGGGATATAATAATGCTACAAATTATAGCAATACCTATTTTAAAACAGGTAATTAGCCTTTTTCCTTAACGCCGAAAAACACTCATTTTTCAAAGTTTAGAGAAGAATTATGCAAAAACTGAAAGAGTAGCCATAGGTTTGTTAACGGATTGTATTTCTAGGACAAGAAAGGCTTCTACTCCAACTAGTTTTGTATCTGGTCACTCATGCTGTAATGACCCTCAAAGGCACGTGATTTTGCGATTTCTGCAACTTCAGAGTCAAATATTTCGATAAGCAAAATATCAACCACACATATCTTTATGTTTTTGGATACTACTCTTTGGTGGGTATTTACTGATATATTCACTACCGTGGTGCACCGTTTCCACAAGAAGATTTGGTCGGTCAAAGTTGCATTAAAAAACTATTTTTCGTCCAACTTTGAGTGACCTCTGACCTTTGTGCCAAGAGTCGTCCACAAATATTTATGTACTTACAGTTAGTGGGGATATAGTAGAACACAAAATAATTGTCAGTTCCACGGTTCACTCCTAAAGCAAAAAGTATTGGCTCATCTAAGTTGGCATGCTTTTATTGAAAAAAAGAGCAAAGTCCAACTTTGACCTCCCAAAACGGAAAGAAAAAATTTTTTTTTGAAAAAATAAAAAAAACACGTGTTTAATAATTTTAAATAAAGATCATATTCTGAAATTTTCAGCAAAATCAAAAACGTCAAGTTTTTTGACTGCCTGATTCTTAAAAAAAACGGCTCTTAAATTAATTAAAGGAAGCATTGGGGTCGTTTATGACCCCAAGGGTCTTGAGTGTAACTGAAATGGGAGGGACCCACGAGGGTTAAGGATAAAATAAGTGAAAGATAGTTATAGTGTTTCTCAGATTTTCGAAATTTATTTGAGTATTTTCAATTCATTGAATATGTATAATAATTTTGAAAAATTTTCAAAAATCATTCAAAATTTGTTGCATTTTTTCCTTAACCCTTACACTGCATAGCGTTGCCAATTGGCTACATGGACTATTTTTCCTTATGACCATGCATAGCCAACTCAAGCATAAAAAGCAAGTTTTAGGTATATTTAAAGCAAATATAACCATCTATCCTCAAAATTAATTTTTTGAAAATGTGTTCCAATGTTTTCTTATTAAACTAAAAAACATATATATGTCTTTCAACGAACAAAAAATCATGCAGTGTAGGGTTAAATTCTAATACACGAGAAAAGTAAGTTTTCTACCTACGTGTTTGGTTTCCTCTTATGAGTCAGTTTTCATACGTAAATTCATGACTATAACTTTACGTTGAAGATTAAATTAACCAACACTTTGATATAATTTTTTCAGCAGAAGCATACTTTTATATACTCTAAAAGGGTTTCAGACTTTTTTTTTATTTTTTAAGCATAAACGTAAAGTGAAGAAAAATTGATACCTTAGTACAATAATTGCAATTATAATTCCAACGTTCATGAGGCACTAATACGCAGGGATACTGCAGAAACGTGTTTCAGCGTCACAAGGAACGCCTTTTTTAATGCAAAAATTGGGAGCTTATGGATGCACATACATCCGACAAAAGCAATATTCTAGTAATTATGCATTCTAAGTACTTTTGTCGAATGTCTGTGCATCCATAAGCTCCTAATTTTCGCATTGAAAAAGGCGTTCCTTGCAACGCCGAAACACGTGTCTGCAGTATTCCTGCGTATTAGTGGCTCATGATCATGAATGTTGGAATAATTATAAAATTGAAACGTAAAGTGAGCCAAAAATGCCAAATATAACGCCAACACCATTTATTGAGATATAAGAAGCGTTTGTTGGGCAACTAGTTTTAAATAATTTTAAACAGCATATTTTTTGTTACAAACAATATAAATACGGCTTTTGATTATTTTTATCAACATAAATGTTAACGTATGCTAATGGTTTATTACA
The DNA here is from genome assembly GCA_038373865.1 of Uloborus plumipes. Taxonomy (NCBI): domain Eukaryota; kingdom Metazoa; phylum Arthropoda; class Arachnida; order Araneae; family Uloboridae; genus Uloborus; species Uloborus plumipes. The sequence continues at coordinate 17,316 of JAXGGA010015886.1, forward strand.
TTTATTTATATCAATTTTTATATCAAATTTAACAATATTTTTACTTTTTTTTCAAAAATAACATACTTTTATGTATTCTAAAAAGGTTTCAGATGTTTTTGAACAGAAAAAAAGACACACTCAAACATAAAGTAGGGCAAAATGCCAATTATAACGGCAACACCATTTATTAAAAGATATATGCCGCTTTTGTACTTCTTCTAGCATTTCTTTTTTTTAAACAATATCTTTATATGTTACAGACAAAATTAACTCTTTGTTTTATTATTATAAATTTTAATGAATACGTATAGCTTATAATACTCATTTATATAAAATTTCATTAAAAGTTCAACAACGTGTGTATAAGTTTTTAAAAATAGCATACTCGTATGCATTCTAAAAATTCTTACAGATGTACTTGTATTGTTTTTCAACCCAAACATAAAGTTCACCGAAAATGGTAATTATAACGACAACACCATTTTGTGAAAAATATATTCAACGTTTTTGCGCTACTATTTTTCCTTATTTTAAACAGTACGTTTATATTTTACAAATACTACTATAACTTTCCGTTTTATTATTTTGAATTATTATAAATATTAATGCATATAAATAGTTTATCATATTCATTTTTTCATGTAACCAACAGCTTTTCGCAGTGTGATTAACTTTTACTTAGTAAACATAATAACGTAACTTAACATTTCTAAATAAGAATTCAAAATTTACAATAAACAATGCAGTGCTTCATAGTAAGTAGTTTTATGAATTCAGTGTTATCGCACGTCATCTCATGATCTTATTTCAAGCAAAAGAAATTGTTTACTGAAGAGTAAATTGTTGCCATCTGTCACGGAATATTTCTTTAATAAAATTCAGAAACTGTGCATTTTCCTTTTTAAATGGCGGATTCTATTTTTCTACTTGAAATGCATTTCCCAGCTCTTTTTACTTAAAGCATCTTCTCAATATTTCTTCCAGAATATTGAGAAACTGTTTAATTTTGAGTAAAGTTGAAATTACTTTTTGAATCCTTCAGCCTTATTATGATTTTAAATGATTATATGGACACGAATATTATTTGAAAAAGGATTATTTCTCAATCAGATTAATTTTCAAATATGAGACATTTTAAAGCACACGAAGCTTCCCAAATATCTAAAAGGTTTTAAAAGCACACCCTAGACAGTCGGTTATTAATTTTGACTTGATGCGAACCAACTTATCAGCTTATTGCACATGGCAAAATAAAACCACTCTCTGACAAATTGCACAGTGAGTGAAAGTCAACATTTCGCTAAATTTTCTTTTCATCGTTATTGACTTACTATATTCCGTGTTATTAGTAGAAGAAAAGGAATGGGGGGTAATTTTGGAACGTTCATTGTTCTTAATTAGCTGTCATTTTCAATGTACAAATCGATATACAGATTTTCCAATTATTGTTCCCAATTTCCTTATTTAGAGGGCAACGTAAATGAAGAAGGCTGCGAAGATCGAGAGCTTTTTCTTACTCATGTGTGCCTGTCTTATCTGAAGAATTTGCTCCCCCGAGATTCTTTAAAATGCGTCCGAAGAACATTAATTATGTCCCAAATTAAAGCTATTCATTTTCGCATTTTAAGCATCGTTTAAAATTCCGAGATCAAGCGCCTTTCCCTTTCTTCAAGCGATAAAAGGGGTAAATCTTTAAAAATAATTATATCTATTACAATCTGCGATTTTATTTTTAAAAAGAATCTCTAGCGAAGAAAGGAGCATTGATTTACGTTTCTAATTGCGCTAATATCTTTAGCACATTCATACGTGACTGCGATGAAGATCATATGACATTTAACGATGAAAATTTATTCAAGAATGTAATTATAAGTGTTCTCAAGCTTAGTTTTGATGGCTGGAATATTAGCTTGGCATTAAGTACTGATATATACTACTTATTTAGAACAAAATACTATGCCAGTGAGATTTCAAGAGCTAGATATTTACTTAGGTACTTGAGAATTGGATTTTATTTAGAACGAGGGTGAAAGCTGTTGAAATCTTAAACAATTCACTTTATCACTAACGGTGCTTTTAAAAGTATTTTTAATTTTCAAAAGTTCTATGAAATAAGTTAAAGACAGCACGGTTAAAAGAAGTTTTGCTTCTATGAAAACTTCTTATCGCATGTTGTTCGGTTTTTCAGCCAATGAAACTACAAATGTACAAAAGAAAATAATGCTGTAAAATCACATTTAAGAAAGATTCTCAAAAAAAAAGTTTATGTGCTAGATGTAAGTCATAACTTTTGATTTTAAAAAAGAAAGAAATATGCTTTCTCTAAAATCAAATGCTTTATTATATTTAGTGCGTTATTCAAAATTTCGTGAGGCTAATTTCGAGAGGCTAATACGGTTCGTTTTTTTTTAATTTATTGTAATTGTTTCATGTATGCTATAGTAATTCTAAATAAATCCTGAAATTGAATCAAATAAGTGTTGATCAAAGAACAAAATGGAGCTAAATATTTTTAGCGGGTATTTCTATACATCAGGAAAATTTCAGCAAATATGATACATAATCAAAGGAGGATGAGTATTGTGAAAATGAAGTGTATAACTAAATGAAATTAAAAAAAAAAAAAAACAATAAAAGTTAAACATTGTAAGCTTTAATTTCAAATTTCTACGTTTAACATACGAGTAACAGCATAATATGTGTAATACAGCTTGTAAAGCTCACGTACGGTGTTATTATCCTCATTGTCTCTATGAACGTAATTTATAGAGCAAATATCGAAATAATGCCATTATAAGTGTTATAAAGCTCATTCATGGGTATCGCATTTATGTGCAAAAGCACATTTTTGTGATGAAAAGTATAAAGGTTCGGTTTTAGTAGTAGAGAAATATATAAATGACCTTGGTATATGCGTACAACAAGATTTGAACCTAGGGTCCTGAAATAAATCCCGTGCACCTTAATGTTTGCTCAGGAAGCACGCGTTCTCCTGGATTATTTTTTAACGTTTGCATCAATGTTCATAATGTAAATAATTTCCTGTTTGATAGTCTTGTATTTTTTAGAGAAATTTATTTACCAGTTCTCACGCATAACGGCAATAACGTATTCAAGTTCATCGCAGCAGGTCCTTAAGTCCTAAGAACCTAACATCATGTATAACGGAAATATTTTATCAAAGTGGAGTAAAGCTATTCTTTCAAAAAGAATGGTACGACAGACACAACCACAATACCGCATTAATGGCAGGTAAATCAGATCGTTGAAGAACGCGACATCATATGCATTTAATTCTAATGTTGTCATCGCGATCATAAATATACATCAGTGTCATTTATACGATGTGGAAATCACAAAGACTGTGATATAAGGTTAACGAACGGAACAAAATAACCTAAGATGACAACACATGACATGCCCACAATACCTCATTAATGGCATGTAAATTCGATCATTAAAAAACGTTACATCATATGAATTGAATTGTAATGTCGAAATCACGAACGTGAATATACATCACTGTTATTCATACGATGTAAAAATCTTAACGACTACGACAGATCTTTAGACAATGATTTGGCATGACTGTGATATCGTGTTGAAGAAGAGTACAGTATATCTTGAGAGGACAAAATGTGACATGATTGGTCTTAGTATCAGAATAATGACTTTTAAAGTATATTTATTATGATATAACACGGCACAGGTATAGATCCTTATACAGCCAAAAAACTCGAGATTTATTTCCTAAATAGGAGATTATATTTGTTAAGTCTTCAAATCGCCCATAATTTATAAACAAATATGCATTGCTGCAATATCAATCTTTCTTCCAAAGCTTTAAATAAAATATTATAAGCAATCATCAATCATTGACAATAAATTGCCGGATAACAATTCACCAAAGCCCAGGATCTTAGACGAGTCTCCTAAACTACTCATTACTTGCTGTCTGAGTTAATAAATCAGCGTAGATTTCTTGGAAAGTGACAACTTAGGAACTCACTTCGTAAAAAAATATCCGCTGCAGCATGCTTGTCACTTTTCATTTCGTCATACTTCCAAGTAGAAGTAAATTACTTTCTTGATCTCCTCAGGTAATATTAATAATGCTCGGAGTAAGGTGAAAGTAAAAGAAACAGCTTCGGTTCATTTATATCATTTTTGTTTTTAGTTTATCTTTTAAACATTTTCTGCTGTTTCTTATATTAAATGCACTCAGGCTTTGAGGATATTAATACTAAATAAAAAGTAATTTATCTCATGGGGCCTTTATAGCTCTGAGGTGGAAGCTCCGATTAATATGTTGGAGGTCATGGGTTCGATTTCCACTTGTTCCCTGGGTAATACTCGTATTTCTTCTCGTTGTATGGTGATTCTTTTTCGTAATCGATATAAATGAAAATAAGTCCAACCTCTCGAAGCAATGATACCCATTCTTTCCATAGTGCTAATTAACTATGGACATGCAAACAACAAGTTATTCAAATGAGTACTTTTTTATGTTTTCAAAACTGCCGTAAACATAAATTTTCACATTATTAGTAGTGAATATAAAAATACACTGTTACTATGTACATGATTTTAAGTATACTTAAAAGTACTTTAACACATGAAATAGCAGTATAGAAGCGAGTGTTTTATGAACCATAGACTTCACTAAATTCTCCTAAAGAGTCCTTTCAGTCGCAGGATATTATGCCCGGGATTTGGTGAGATTTGCTTCTAGTTCTGTCTTTTCCCGGGGCATATAGGCGGTAACTTAGTGCATATTATATGTAAAATAATTTCAATTTTTATACACATAAGCTTGATAATACGTCCTTGAAGTGTTCAATATTTTGCTGGAATCAGGCTTATAAGTTAGCCAGAATGAATTTAAAAAAAATCTACCACTTTTCCCAAAACTTAAATTACTGACACTGGTTCTTAGCTACTAATTACGGATTTACAAACTTAACCGAGCAACATGAATGCACGTGGTAGTTAAAATCAATAATTTATGCCATATTATTAGTCGTTGGGCAAGATACAGTTACCGCATTTAGTTCCGAGATTATTCACTCTCTTGAATGGTTTTCAAATACGCCAGTAGGTCATTGTTTCCTAGAGTTTGGTTACCTTTACGCATACTATCTGAGGCATTTACTCACATTTCGCTGGAGAATAAATTACGTCGAGGGCTAATAGCACCAGTGCAGCTCCAGTGACAGTTTGATCACCAACTCTAGCACTGTGCAAAGCACACACGGAATCACGAGGAAGGGCTTCACCATTATGCTGGATGAATAATATTAGACATTGCTGTGTGTGGTGCTATTTAACATTTTGAGCATAACAGGATTAAACAGGGACTGTCTACTAAACAGCCTCTGTAAACATTGGGTGCGAACCTACTAATGCTGGGAAATCTTGCATGCATGATTTGTAATCTCGCGGATAGTGTTCACAGTTGAGAAAGTTCTGCTTTAGTGTGATTGCGAATATTATAGACGCAAGAAAGCTCATTGCGTTCACCTTTAACTGAGGCGTTTAAAAGATTAAAGTACTGCATTTATACTTTTTAGTAACAAAATCCAGAAATGTATTAAATTGGTATTAATCTAGCTGCATAGAATGATGTGTTATTATTCGTAGTTATATGCGTCAAACACTATTATAAAGTAATTTGTGCTCTTATAATATATTGTAGGGAGCTAAATTACGAATAATTTTGTATAAAGTATTCTGAAGTTGAAAAGACATAATTCTTGGCGATATACTAATTTTTGTCCCACAGAAAAAGTAGATCAGAGTTTTAAAATAAAAAATACGAATAAAAATCCTTTTCATTATTTTTTGTAGTTTTTATTTGTATCTCTTAATTTAAAAAATCAGGCTTCAAAAAGTAGAGACAAAACAGTATATCTTCAGACTTCTAAGACTGTTTTTAAAGATTATTTCTAAAATTACTATAATTCATTCATTATAGTCTAGGAATTGGGCAGTATTGCATACATAGAGGATGATTCAATTATATGTTTTTGACTTTAATTTAAAAAAAAGGTACAAATATAGCATTTATTTACCAGTGCGTTTTTTTCTCAAACGTTTTCTTTGAAAGACAATCATAGTGTACAGCAAAGATTTATTGTTTGCCATACCGTGGTCGTTTTTCTTCAGAAAATGCTTTTTCAAACAATTAAAATATTAGTTTTCCAAGATGTAACCCCTAAGGTATTGTAGAATACCAGATACTTCGCAGTATCCGACCTAACCACGTTTGAAGTTCCTGAATGATTTAAATGTACCCCATTTCATGTACCCCAAACATTGTAATCGAACCTTATCTTTCCATTTTTTTTCAGAACAATATAAATATTATATACTTTTATAAATGACAGTTTATTATACGTATTTATTGCACATACACTTATAATGATTTTTTAGTTCTTTAACCAGTATTAATGAAAATGTAAATGACACTCCATTATGTCCGTTTCTAACATATATCATTTTTAGTATTACTTTCGTGTTTCTCTAAATGCCAGCTTAAGTGAATAATTATTTTCCGTCATATGTTCATATAACATGCAGCGCTTTAAAACAAGTTCCTAATTTACCTATTTGTAGAAAAGTTTTAATCGAAAGTTATTTGATATCCACATTTTAAAATAAAATTTTCGTCAAACTCATGCTCACCACCACCTTCATAAAAAGGATTAATTCGAAACAGAGAAAAGCAGTCCTTTCTCAGGAATGTGAAACACAATACAAGGTGACGTAACAAAGCAGGGAAACTGGGACAAAGGGGCATGCTCAATCAATAGCTCCGAGCGCCGAGCTAATTCAGAGTTTTGTTCCCTTTTTAAAGAAATTTGAGCCACCATTACCGAAAAGAGCATTTATTAAAAAACAAGCTTTATTTTAAAACTTGTAACTAGGCTTTTTAGTAATCTTTCTAAAAAGGATGAAACATTCATTGCATGACATTCAAAAAGTTTCTGAAGGCGGTTGACGCGTCTTTTCATGTTCTATACAAAGGCGGTTTGTCCTCGGGGCTTACGAGAAAGGGAAACATCAAAGAATGAAATATCGCAGGTAATTTAAATATTGTATTTTACCCAAGAGCTTTAAATTATTAAAAGCTTGACAGTTTAATGCGCATATAGAGATTAATAATTTTCAGCTGACTTGTAATTATCTAAAGCGGAAATTAAATATTTTTCGAAAGAGTTTGAAGATAATTTAGTCCAATTATTTTAATCTGATGCTTTCTTGGTATTATTTTTTTTACTACACAGTTCTGTTGCATTAAGTGCTTCTTAAATAAATGTAAAGCTATAGCTTGCACTTATTTTAAAACTATTTTGTCTTTCAATTAAGAGCTTTTTAATGCTTAGTAAAGGAATTTTATTAAAGGAATCTTCATTTATTGCTTCAAGCGAAATTTCGGAGCAATAAAAGAGTCAAGGTTGATTGCATACTATACTGTGTTACTTTGTGCGCTACTTTGATTGCATACTACGTTATATCTGTTCTTGAGCCTATGGTTTTACAAAATGGAGGGTGATTAGTGTTTTATAGTATATAATTTAAAACACAGATGACACACATGATGGATAGATGGACATTAGACTCTTATAAACACTCCTCACCAGAGTGAAACAAATATGTTTATAAATTGTTTTTGTAGATTTAAAATAAGAAGAGAGAATGCAAAGGAAAGGGGTACTGAATGGGATACTATTTTCTTTTATTTGGAAATTATTTCTACGTATTATACGATTTTTATCATATTCTTTACATAGCTTCAATACATACTTACCAATGTGAAAGAAATTCAATTATCATGAAAAAAAATCAGTTATAATAAGTATTTTTTTTTTAAATAGAAATTCATTTACGCAATGAGTTACCACCCATAAGCCAGGCTTTCCATATTTGGCCCAAGTTTTCGGAATTCCACTCTATTCTGAGATGTGATGATAATCTCTACACACTCTCTCTAATTCGGCTCATTCTAAAAAGTAATTACTATGTGATTTTTTTAAGATATTTGGTTATAATTTACGATTGATAAAACTTATGTAGGAATAATATGTTCTGTTTATTATTTCTAGTGTTTTTTTTTTTTTTAATTACTTAATTCAAAAACGCAGTTTGTTAAACGTAACTACTAAGGATACAAAAACATTTTTATCATGTATGGTTATTCAAAATAAATATAGTCCGCTAACATGAGAAAAAACCTCATTTTAAAACGTTTATTTGACCTTAGATGCTTTTATTTCGCAATAAAAGCATCGTAAAAACGATAATAGTAGAGATGCTTCGACGGTAATAAAATGAGCTAGCTAAAATTTAAATATTTTTACTTTATTTGGCATCAAATGTTAGTGCCATAAATATTTGCTTTTACTCGAGCAGAACCAAGTAAAATTTTCATTTCTAATTTCCAACACTGCTTTATGTTTAAACAGTAAATGTTTGCATTTGCTTTTACTGCGATACGGCACTTCAACTTTGCTTTGATAAAAGAACTACATGTTGGTTTTAAGATCGAAGCAAATTATGTAGAAAAGTTTTAAATTGATATTGATTTTAGCCGGTTACATAATTAGCTTAAATAAAAAACACGAGGGCAATAATTGTTAAACGCTCCCGTACATTTTTTTCTTTAATTGTTTAAAACTTAATAATAATAAGTAAATAATAATAATAATAATAACAATACTAGTAATTATTACTATTATAATGTTGATGATGATAACAATAAATATTAATAATAATAATAATAATATTGATATTGATTTTGTATTAAAAGCTTTTTGAAAATAAATAATGATAATTTGAAGAGACTATCAAATTAATTAACTTTTTAATATAAATTAAAATGGATGAAAAGGGCTTCTGTGTTTTTAGTTAAGTTTCTACACTAAACCTTATTTTAAAGATTACTAGTTCGCCCTAAATGAAGTTAGACAGAAATTAATTTATCTGTGAACCATGTCCTGTTTCCCAGAACAGTTTTATTCTAATAATGCATTAACGTATGGTAGGATAAGTGGTTGTGAAAATAGTGATCAGCTACATTTTAGAATGACTATCATAACTTTTTAAAATAAAAAAAATCCGATAAACGTTTTTGTTTTGAATTTATAAAAATAGTACCTTTTATTATTGAGTTAAGATTATTCATGTTGAAGAATTGAAGTTTTAATTGTCTGTTAATCTAGAAATTAATGCTTAGCATAAACTTTAGAAATAAATTAATGAATTATATTACCAAAACAAACATTGTCCACAAATATGCCCAACAGCATGGGAATTAAACATGTATATTTCGCTTGAAAGAAATAAAATGTAACACTGAAACTCTGTAGCCATACATTTTTCTTCTTTGTTATTAATTTCTACATAGTACAAATGTAATTTTCATTGATTTTTTATAACTCAATAATTTATCAGCATATGCAGATAATAGCAGTTATATTTGTCTGTATCAAGTTAATACACATAAACGTTGTGCATCGTGTTACGCTGCCCTAATTTCTGTAAATTCTTTCTCAAATTTTGCTCAGTTAAATCTTGCTTTTGTTTCTTTACCAGAAATTATTCAACCAATCTTTTACTCTGGGCTTTGCACTTGCGCAGTGTGAAAAGACAAAGCATTGAAAGCAATGACGCAACCTCAAAGACTAGAGAGTTTCAGATTTAAAATAAAAGCAATTTCAGACAACTGAGGTTAAGGGATCCTTACAACTGGGAATAAGTAAACTTTGTCGGAACAAGGTTATGTGTAGTTTAGTTCTGACAACAGATCAATAACTGAAAGCAATAGTTGTTCACCCAAACTGACGCAGGGTGGAAATCTATATATCGTGTGAAATTATCTCTATTCTCAACCTTAGTCCACCTAAATCATGCTACTTCAGTCTCATTTTTTTCTCGTTCCCAAAACTTATTCCACCTATCTGATTTTAGCTCGATCGATGCCATAGTTTTCTCTATTAATTACTTTTGGGATATCAACTACCTTCAGCGCTGTGGTGATTTTTAGATTGGTGGTATAAAGGGTTTTTGGGGATAAATTTTGGGGATATGTGGTGGGTTTAATTTTTTGGTGTGTAAAAAAGGGAAAATTTCAAAAAATAAAATGGGTAACCCCTTTTTTGCCCTAGGTTTCCCTGCGCTTGAATACTGGTTTTTGGATGTTGGGTGGCGATCCTCTGACGGATGTTTTCACCATCTTTCCCTATCGTGCACCGCCTTTAAAACCCTGATTTTAAATTAAAGACCAGCATTTTTACGCTACTGGGGGAAAGGGCATGTAAAAAAACATTCCCAGGCGGGACTTTCCCGCTCGAAACCCCGCCCTTTTTCTAAGTAGTGGTAGTTATTGATAAGCCCCGGTTTTTTTTTGGAGGCCTGAATGCATGGCAGGAGTTTAATAAAAAAAGACCGAATGAGACGCGGGGCGAATTCTTTTTAAAAAACAAGAAGGGCTTTTTTATTCATAAATTAGGAAAGGGATTTTGATGAAGAAAATTTTTTATGAATAGCAAAAGGGATTTGATTAAAAAAGATACAACCCCTAGGGGTTTTTAAAAAGCTTTAAAAACTTTCCCTTTCCACTCGACCATTAAAAAAATCGTTTGGGTCATAGCCATATTGGGAAAAACTTTTTTGGTCCCGGGTATTAG
>JAXGGA010015887.1:0-27982 GCA_038373865.1 Uloborus plumipes
TTTATAATCTACTTGGTTTTTTTAGGAACAGTTTCCCAAAATGACGGGTGCCCTCATACCCTTTTGATGTTTCTAACATCCTACGCGTATAGATCCCCTTCGGTGGGGGTCCTGAAGAACCTGGGGGTTAATTTACAACGCGCAAAATGTACTAAATTCCTTGAAGAACCTTTTTGAACCCAAACCCCCCACCACAATACTTTTTTAAGAAATCGAATCCTAAAATACCATCATAATGATCATTTTTAAAATCAGCAATATAGAACACATTTCTGTGAAAGACTTTATGAATTTTAAATGGCATTTCTACACACGCCGAGAACGACAATTGCGAATTAACTGTACGAATTTGTACTGTTCTTGATAAATATCTCACTTTTGAATGTTCTTTAATCATTTCAAAAACATGTTTAGTTATCAATGACACCGAAGACCCTGAATCGAGCAAAAATTCACATGACACCCTATTAAACAACACAGGAATAATTGGCAAAGGACCAGAATTTAACACATTTACCAATTTGTTTGGGAGCCAGTTTGTATCAAATTGTATAGTACTCATCCCAGCATTTTCACTCAAGTTTCCCTTGTTTTCCCCTATTCCAAAACATTTATCTTTCATATTTTTATTCCAATTTTCATTTTTAATATCACTATTACTTATGCAATGATTATTTCTATTACCATAACTAATATTGCCAGTATGTATTTCTGGTGGTGACCCATGATTTCCCAAAGAGACAGAACTGTCACCTAAAATCTGCCTCTGTTGGAGTTTAAATTCTCGGGTTGAAAAGATCGTCTGCCTCTAAATGGTCTATTTGTATTCGCAGTATTTGATTGAAACTGTTGATCCTGAGTTGTACCGTGTTCATTTCTTAAAAAACCCTGAGGCACCGATTGCCCTCTATTTTGTGCCAAATATATCCTACAGGTTGACATAAAGTGGTTATTTCGACCACAAAAAGTACAAAAAGGCAAATTGCCCCTAAAATGTTGCCTATTCTCCTGGTTAAAATCTTGTGGACTCTTAGGTCTTACGTTCTGGTGTACCATATTTTGGTCACCGTTAGGGAGCATAGCCTTAAAAAGGTCACATTCTTTCAGTGCATGGGGTTGTTTACAAAGCCCACACGCAGTCGCTTGTGCTTTTACAATTAAAGACAGGTTTTCTACCTGTTTTCTTAATTCGTGCACCTCATCCTTCTGGGGAGGTTGATACACCGCAGCACAAGTCATAACATTAGCTTGAAAAAGAGCTTGTTGCAGAGTTGCAACATGTTGGGTCTTTTGAACCAATGCTTCAAAATTGTCAGTCGGCTCGCCTATAACCTTTTCTTTTAAAGTAATGGGTAGAGCAGCCAAAAATTGAATTGACTTAATCTGTGACAAGGCTTTGCTATCTGTGATGAAGGGGTACACTTTATGTGCCATGACCTCCAATCTGTACGCCAAATTTTGAATTGTTTCTCCATCAAGCAATTTAATAGATTGAAAAGCCAACAAATTACTCGCTGCACTTTCCTGACATTTGAAATAATTCCTCAATTTGTCACATGCCTCGGCAAAAGTCTTAATGTTAGCGCAGGATGGCGAGCTCGCATAGTACTTCTGAGCTATACCTCCTAATTTACTTTTTAAAAAGCAAAGGGTGACTTCATCATTCCACCCATTAAGTTTACTTAATTCTGTTACCTGACTAATAAACCAGTCTACATTCTCTAGTTCTCCAGTAAAATTTTGTATGGTAAATTGGAATGATTTTGAAGGTCATTTAATTCCCTCTCCCTCGATTGTTTATTTTGTTTACGAGGAGCCATTTTAACATAAATAAAATCACAAAATCAATCCCAATAGGCTGAATACTGAAATTACACCAAAATGCAGTTAAAAACAAAAACCCTCATTTTAATTCAGGTGTAAAAATCTATTTATCATTTGAAAAAAATCATCATATGGTGTTACAAAAATATACTTCAATTCAATAATTATACAATTCTATACATATGTTGCACCATGAATTAAAATGTTGCATTTCTGAACGCTTGGTCCGATGCACCAACTGTGGAGTAGTTAGTTAAAAAGTTAATTAAATGTAATAATCATCCTATAATCTTCAATAATTTACCTCCTAAAATAATTTAAAAACATAATTAAAACTGAAATTCCCCATTATTTCTGCTGAAAGAAAAATATAAATATCCTGCTGAAAAGGAAAAAATAGCTTCGAGCATTGCTCCAATTCCTAAAGAAACAACCTCATCTGGAATGCAGTGAGCAAAGAACCTTAAATTTTGAAAATGAATACATTAGGCCGCGTGATCGTTAGTGCTTAAAACAAAATCTACAAAACATTATTATAAGACTAGATGAAAAACAAATTATAAAGTTAAATTCTCGAACAGTAAAAATTGCTCACTTAACATTCCGCAATTAAACACGACACAAAAAAAAAAAAACAGTACATTGCATTGGAGTGAAATGCCCAAAAGCGCGGCGTTCAGAAAATGCAAGAATACATCTTAAAAAAAACAAACTCACCACATGGGGTTAACATGGTTTATTCCGGTCGTCATTGAATACATTTTGGCCTAATTTCCTTCATCCTGGTAAACATTATGTTGTTAGGTGGTTCATGTCGTCCATCACACCGAATTATTGAGTACCGGAATTGGCGCTCAAAATTCTAATATTCAGAGACGCTCAAAACCGGCCCCAACATCCATTCAAAAAGACAAATCTCAGAATGTAAAAAAAAAAAAAATTCTAATCTGTGGTGCTGATGCTTTATATATCCTCTTGTGTGTGGTTCTTCTTCACTTTACTTCTCTCCCTCACCCCCATTGCCAGGTGCACAATTCCAATCTTTTTAGCTACTTTTTACCTCCTTAATTGATTCTTTCTTAGCTCATAGCAGCTTTTCGTTGCAACCGTGACTGTTTTCCTTCCCAGATGTTTCTCGCGTGGGAGGAGCCTGCATTCTTCTGCGGTCATAAAATGGGGGTACGTCAAATACTTCCTGTGTTCTTTCTCCTGTGCCAAAAGACTGCTGCTTTCTTTGCGTCGAAGGGCGATTCGGGCGATTCCATTTATAGTTTTCTTCGTCAAATTGGGGGGAGGGAGGCGCCGGACTTAGCGATTTTTCGTAGAGTGTTCAGTGAAGTTTCATTAAGTCATGTATCCACCACACCTGTAATGGTTAAGTCATTTTACTAAAGCTGTTTTTTTACAAGTTAAATAGTCCTTCTTCTTGAGAAAACCAGTTAGAGCTACTATTTGGATATTAGAGTTTATTTATTGACAGCTATTTTCAGAGAAATCATTCAAGCAACGATCCAGCATGGGAAGCCACAGAAAGTAAGCTTTTTTTGCGAAGTTATTTTTCATAAAATTAAATTATTTTAAAATGATTTGCTTAAAATTGATCGCATATGCCTTCTGTAATGTTACTTTGCAAAAGTACAGTCTAGTGAGGTCGTATTTTGCTCACATACCTGCAAAATATCCCACAAACAGGACGTTAAATAATATGGGACGGACTTAATAAATATGGGAACGGCGAACTATTTTAAGCCTAAAATGTTAATAAACCATTCCAAGAAAGAGTTTTAAGGAGCTAAAAATTGAAAAAAAAAAAAAAAAAACTTTGGTATAAATGGGTTAATAATTTTTTTCTCAGTAACTGAGGTATGTCATATGTAACGATACTTTGAATCCATGTCCTTCATGAAAAGCATGCACGTTCGTTGTGTGTTTTGTGAATCAGAATCAAACTGTTCCTTAGTAAATGAGGTGTGCATACGACTAATTCTCTGAATTGCTTGAATTTCATACTGATGCCTCAAGTTATCATTATGTTTACGATTCATTGATATCATTCAAATGTGTACCGGCCACCCTGGCTCGTGGTCAAAGAAGTATGACTCGGATTGGAGGCTCCAGGCACGTATCCCGGGTAGGGCATGGATGTTCTGTCTCTCTCATGTTCTTGCGCCTTCTTTGTGTAAATGTGTTGTTGCACTGCTGTACCTACTCAATTAACGGGTTCCTATGGTAAGTGCGTACTGTTGAATTCGAACTTTACACCAAATCATAGCACAGTTGGAAAAGTGAAGCAACACACAGCAAATTGCCAACCTAGGTGACACAATACAATAACAACAAGGACACTGATTTGTGTTTTCCATGGATAATGCTTGCTCATGAACTATGGCTCAGTTTTTCTGGATGCCTGGCTCATCAACTTGTCCTTTAAACTGTTGCTGCCTGAACTATGCCTACAAATTTATGTCCGGTTTACATGCGATTAGCTGTCCATTTGGCCCTCTATGTTAGCAGGGAGTTGCTAAAGCAGTTACAGCTTCTGAGATAGTATAGAATGTGTGTAGTTTATGCCTTTTATTTACACCTATTTATTGTTAAAGAGGAGAGAGGAACTTTCGTCTAGCTGTTTCATTACACTCATTTTTATTTATTGTACAATATGATGAACATGAAACACAACATATGGTGGCAGTGAAACGAGGTTTCTCACTTATTCCAACATTTAGTTCTTCTTAAATATACCATCTGAATATGAATTAGCATGTTGCGATATATAATATGCACATCACATAAAATCACCATTGCGAAAGTACGCGCATTTTTTTTTTATGTGGTCATAAGTTGATATGTGTTCATAAAACCAAATTTTTAACGCTTCTAATTACTTCCAAGATTGTGCTGCAAAAAAAAAAAAAAAAAAAAAAAAAAAATCAAATTATTGCATTTTTTTCTGAAATTTAAATGCTATGCTTGTCTTATATGATTTCAATTATTTTGCTGTACATTTAGTAACATTTTGTGCACATTTATCCTTGGGATAGACAAAAATCACTCAACATAATATGTAACTCTCTAAATAACGTTTTAAATATCTGTGTATATACATGCAAAGTGTATGTAAAATGCTTAGAAAAAAATTATATAGAAGCAAACCATTCTTTGGATTCACAGTTTATTTTTATGATGCAAGAAAATTATTTTAAAAAACACACTTTAATTTGGTGATTGTTTTGCCTGGAATATTAAAGAAAAAAATTTGAAAAAAGCCAGTGGAAAAAAAATACGTTTACATGAGTTGTATTCAAAAAACTGCAAAGTAAATATGTACATCCCAATAGAAATTTTGCATTTTCTTTTCCTTACAAACTTGACTTTACCTTAAACATTTTCATTAATAAAATTACACTACATAACAAAAATACAACAAAACAAAAAGAGTTGGACCTCATCGCAAATCTTTGCAAGCATTGATTATTAAAATGCTACTGAGAAAGGCAAATGATAAGATTTTAAATAAACTTTAAATCCACAAGGAATCTAGTTTAACATTATTGACCCATTCTTAAAATTGATCGAAGAAGTTTAACTCAAGAGCTATTGTAACTATGTTTCACATTTTCTATTTAAAGGAAATAATTTGCGAAGGGCTTGTTAAGAAGTTACAAAGTATCGTAAGCACCATTGAAAAGTAATTAAAATGACTCGCAATATTGCTTTTCGTTAGGTCGATGATCATAGGAATATAGAATAAACTGCGCCAATTAATACGCAGTTTTATTTTCAGTTAGGAAGATTGTTTTAAAAACCAAATGCGATCATTTTTTGTTATTTTATTTGTATGGACTTGAAAATGGGATTTTTGAAGGTTTCTTTATTCACATGCAATTAAGAATATTATCTTTTGCATTTATTTACTTATTTTTTTTCTCTACAGTAAATTTACAATTAAAATCTCGTATTTTTAGTATACAAGTGCTAATCCTCGTCCTGGATTTTTCAACGTTTAAAAATTGGTTTGATTTTTTGTTTTCATTTATTATAAGCTGCACTTCATATAATGAAAAAACAATAATGCGAAGTAGGATACTTTATGTATTTAAACATCTGTCTCTCTCCTTCCCTTTAAAAAATATTTATCAGGTGAACTTAAAACGCACAAACAAGAAAAAAAAATAAAACATGAATTAACCGAGGCAGAAGTTAAGGAACATGTTCTTAAATTATTCAGTTTTAATTTGCAAGTATGTTGACAAAGAGATTTAATATTTGCAAAAGCAAAATTAATGAAATTATATTTTCTTTCGATGTAACGCTATGACTATTTAATTGGAGCAGTTTTAAACCTGAAAAATGCTCCTTGTAACCAAATGAAAACTGCATTAAACAGACTTTATGATAAACATAATTTAAACACCTTGATTTTTAAGGAAAACTCTTGTTGTGGCATCAGCTTTTCTAAGTGGGCAAGAAAAATGATATTTACCATGTGTGTTATTGTTGTAACATGTTGCTCTTAGCACAGAAAATATATTTTAAACCGTAGGGAGGAAAAAACATTAGGGAGGTGTTTCGAAAAAGACCGGTATTGTTGAAACAGACAAAACTAATCGGACAGCAATAGAAATACACCGCTTGTTGTAACCCAATGCAGATTGCGCTGCTGTCCGGACACTTTTAAACTACGATATTTTTCACATGTTCACCATGTGCAGCAATAATATGGCTTAGTTTTAAAACGAAATTACCAGAAACCCGTGTAAACGTCTCAGGCAAGAGGGGGTCCTATGCAGAATATATGTACTGCTCCAGTTGCTCAATTGTTTCTGGATTGCGGCAATACACCTGGTCCATCAAGAAATCACGAGGGTTTATGTCTGGTGAATGAAGAGGCAAAGCTCCGCCTGTTCCTGCATGTGTTATGCTTACAGAATGGTGAAGTCACATACTGCGTCTCCTTTTGTAACTTTTAAATCGCCTGTAGATAAATCGGTTGTAGAACATTGTAACTATACTAGACAGCGACTTAACTTGACAATAACATCACGACGCGCGGAGCCAATAAGAGCTCACACGCAGTTAGCTAGCTCCTCTAATTCGCCAAGTAGGCTGTGACGTTTAATCTAGCTTGTTTTTCATAGGCTGACATCACGGTGAAGTCACGACCGCAGTGTCAAGAAACCTAAGTTTATCTGTCTGAAAATGTACTGCTCGCCCAAGCATATTGCAACAAACGGTGCATTTATATTTCAACCCGTTTAGTATTAATTAATTTTTCAACTTTACCGGTAATTTTTTAAGCAATATGTTTAAGGTATTTTGTGCATACTCACACACACATACCCATTTTTACTGTTTTTTTTTATTTTCTTTACACCGGGAGAAAATTTCAAAATGTTTATTCCTGGCAACGTGCCACGATTTTACGGATTAACATATGAATTTTGTGAAAATCAAGTATCTTTGCGAAATAGTATTTTAAAAAACCACGAATACTGCAATATGTGAATCAAATATTGAAAATGACTTGTACTATTTTTTTCCCTACTTTTTAGAATTTTTCATTTTTTGACTGGAATCAACTATATGTTTAGGAACTTAACAATGATGCATGAATTTTCGCATTTGTAATTTTTCTTGCGTTTTTTTTTTTTTTTTTTGAATTGTCATGATTTAAATCTTTCCGCTTCAGAATAAATAGAATAGCATATATTTTCTCAATCAGAAAATTGCTTAGTTCATAATTTAAAATCGAGATCACAATATTAAATAACATAATCATCCATATTTTAACTATGTATATTCGTATGCCAGACAGAGCTATTGCTTGGATTTTTACGGCGTGAATATACTCTTTGACATTTACAGAAAGATATCAATTCATTTTCAAGGAGCGAACTATATGAAAACATTGAATATTATAATAAATATTTACTCCACAAAAGCTGATTGAAAAGATCAAAATAGCAAATGGCAAAAGAAGAGGCGATGCGTACATGTTTTCATCAGACAAAGGTTGAACTTTTGTTTAAAAAAATTACTAAACATTCAAATATCATATTTTGCTCTCCTTTCCATTTACCACGGAGCTAAAATTTTAATTAAAATACGAAGCCAGAAAACATGCTTTATTACATTTTTGAGGCATTTTTTTTCAATTTTTAACAATGAGTAAAATACGTTACCAAAGGCGTTAGTATATCCGATACCAAAAAGAAAGGTTTTTTTTTTTTCGTGTACGGGGCAAAATCATTGGCTTATTGAAACCAATCTTGGCTTCAATAAGATCATTTCAATTTACGATTTGAGCCGTACCATGGTTTGCGGACGCTTGCTGGTAAGGCAAGTACATTTTATCTATTAGTTTGAAGGGTATCGTGGCTTCAATAAAATGGTTTTTGAGTTCAGCTTGATTATTGGCTATTCCTGACTGAAGAGTCCATAATAAGGACGAAACTGCAGTTTTAAGATGTCATGATCGATCTGTGGGTGTAATTGCTTTAGTTCTGCCTTAGCCCTGGCTTATGGGCGGTAACTTATTGCATATTACTTTTACGATAATTTTGGTGTATGTTACAGTCAATACATAAGTAGTACTTACTAATTACTCACCAACTGTAGCAAAAGAACTTTTTGCTATAGTTGGTGATTTTGAATTTCAATATTAAATTAACAATTGAAGGGCTTGCTGCAAAAATGAGGGCAGCTCCAATGTTTTGAAAAGGTTTGTATTAGAGGTTAAAATTTCAACGAATCTTAAATCCATCCACTTTTTTTATTTTTTATTTTCAGTAATTTCTTTCGCAGGCTTCCTAGTACAGTTATACAAGAGGAATCACACAAGTTTTAAAATTTTAAACAGATAGTTTGAATGCAGACCTTGTAAAAAATGAAATTTGGAGCTACCTCCGTTTTGCAGCAAGCCCTTCAATTTAACTTAATACTCTCGAAACTCATTTTTGTTTTTAAAGATGAGTAAGACGTTAGACGCTTTTTCTAGAAATATAAGAAATGCGGGTATGAATAATGCCGTCTTAACCTTCCCAGAGAGCTATTGCAAATATATCATGTGTTTTTAAGTCCATAGTTAAATTCTTCAAAATTAAAAATTGACCAAAACATGTCAACTAAACTTTTTTCATAGCTAAATATGATGGAAAACGCATCGTTACTTCTCTTACGGGCAACACAGTAACCCACTTATAAAAAACAATAATAATGATACCAGGAGCAATGCAGAATGGAAAAGAGTTTTTGATTCGTGGTTTATTTCTTCACAAAATGAGCCTAAACTATAAATTATCTGCATTTGAGAAGTATCCTTAATATTTTGGAAATCTACTGTCTATTTCTGAAACATGTATTTTGTATTTACTGCTAAAATTCGTACATTCGTATTGCGAAATCCTACTGAGATTTTTTCCGAGTTGTACTAAAGAATTGTTCAGTAATACGTTTTTAAAATCTTCTAAAATATAAACTATGTATGTCACGCTAACACAATCAATTGCAAATTCCGAATTTTCTGATAATCCTTTTCGCTTTTGCAGATAAATGACTCTTTAATATTTTCGCGTAAAGCGTTAATGTGCTTATCATATAAGTGCATAAATCTCGCTGAAACCTTTATAAACACAATATTTAGAGAAATAAGACTTTACAAAGAACAAGTGAAATGAAAAGTAAAAATAAATGAATTGTCATATAAGATTTAAACAGGATGGTGTTGTGTACATTTTGCCAAAGTGCATCATATTACTGCGAATGCCAAAAAACGCCGCTTCAGCAATTTTATCAATACGTTCCATATATCAGCATACATTAGCATTTTAAAGATGTTTCAAATTAATCCTGATATAAAAACCGTTGATTTGCATACATATTAGAAATAACGCACGATAAAAGTAAAATAAGGATTAATTTCCAAAGGAAAGTATTTTTAAGCGCATAAGTAAATGCGTTTGATTTAACTATTCCTTAAATATATTTAAGTTGTAAGGCTGGACTTCCTAGTCAGAAAGTCTTGTTCAGGACCTGAATTAAAAATAATTGCAGACTTAAAATATTCTATGATTTTTCTTCTTTAAATAAAGAATCCTATAAATATAGTTTTGATGTGTAAGTATGATAGGCATTTTTTCATGGGGGAAATTTTTGTTGTCTTAAAAAGAAAAACCTTTTAAACAGAAAAGTACGAATGGTATTTTAGAAATGTAGAATGTTATTCAGATTTTTAAAATAAGAATAAGGTCGCTCGTTTTATTTACAACCAAAGTTCCCAGGACCAGTAATTCTGATGCATAAAGTAAAACTTAATGTGGCTTAAACAATGAAAATGTAAATGTCAGCGGAGCATATTAAAATAATAGAAGGTGCAGACAGGCGTAAATGTTACATAGCTCAGATATTTTGTATTATTAATTAAACTCATATCAAAATGAATGTATACCTATTCTATTATATGTAGAGAAGCAAAGTATTTCACTAAGCACACAAATTTAAGCTGGAAAACTAATTTTACTTAGACACATGCCGGTTTTTATGAACAACAAAGTCATTCAAATATTTTTTGTGCAACTACAATATTGTGGACTATATATTTTTATTATGTGCACATAATTGTACTCTACTATTATTTAGAAACACTTGTATGATGTAATTATTGCTATACTGATGTTACAAAATAATATTCGTTGAAATAATATACTAAGTAATCTCGTTTTATCTTATTAAACTATTTTACCTGACGTGAAAGAATTTATCTTTTACACTCAAAGCACTCTTGTTAATTTGGAGACTTTTTTTTTTTAATATTAACCGTTTCATTCTTGAGAATTTAGCATCTGTGAGTACCGTAAAGTCGGGTTACTTGCACCCTAAGGGGTTACTTGAGCCCATTACAGTAAAATGATAAAATCTAGGTTTGGTACTTATTAGTTGAAGACTTGCACGTAGTTCCTCATTTCTCCTCTAGGTAGAAGCCCTCTGCAGTCTCTAATGATAGTACCAAACCCAGATTTTATCATTTTACTGTGGGCTCAAGTAACCTCCTTGCGGGTCCAAGTAACCGACTTTACGGTACCCATACTTATGATAGACATATTGTTTAATAAAAAAACATAAAATAAATGGCACGAATTTTAAAAACTTTATTCTGCCAGAAAGCAGTGAGTAACCGCCCGTAAGCAATGGCTAAGGCAGGAACGTGCAATACACCGCCAACTTGTTCATTTCGATCCATGGACTGCAGTCCATCGGGACATTCGGACATCCCGAAACTGCAGTCCATGGATCGAAATGAACGAGTTGGCGGTGTATTGCACGTTTATTCTGACAGTTTTTAAAAAAATACCAAATATGCTCACGATAGATGCAATGTCATTAAATGTTTATTTATTTATCTATTTATTTTTGCAATATACATTGTGAAAAATTTCAAACAAAACCAAAAACGTTCCTGGGAAACAATGGCGCGTAAAGTGCTTTACGTCTGCCTTTTTTCTTTTTTATTTGTATTCTCCTTCCTTTTCGGCTCTGGAAAATAAAATAATATCGTACCAAGCTGAAATGCTACACTAGACAGCAACTTAACTTGACACTGAAAGTCACTACGGGCGGAGCCAATAAGAGCTCACAGGCAGTCAGCGATCTCCACCAATTCGCCAAGTGGGCTGTGACGTTTTATCTAGCTCGTTTTTTATAGGCTAACGTCACGCTGACGTCATGATGTTTTTGTCGTTGCAGTTTTAGTCGTACAGTGCATTTTCTTAATGAAACTGTCCCCCCTGTCTGAAAAAAAAAAAAAGTTCAACGATGCTAGGTGTGTCTTTCGAATTTGGACAGTAAGTTGTTCTTGATTACCCTGTATATTTATTCCTTATGCATTAATTTCAACATTTGAATCAAAATCCATTCAAGCAGTATTTTGCTCATATTAATAAAACCTAGCAGTCGTATACAGAAAAGAAAAAAAAAAATGCTTCGAAAAAAGAAACGCGTAAGTATAAAGAATATCTATTCGAATTCTATTTCGAATTGTTTCCTATTTTATTAGAGGATTCCTTCAAATATTACCAGCCTCCTAAAACTTCAACCATGAGATCTATTCCTTATTGGCTATACGCTACGTGCCACTTTCTCAACCAGCTGTTGCTTTCTGGAGTATCCTAAGAGTGAGATTTTACTTTTCTGTCTCCGTACAGCTATTTTCCAAGATTTCGATATCAGAAACGGCTTACTGATTCTCAACTCCGATAATAATAATTCTTTGCACATTTTTTGAAACATATGACGCGTTTATTTGACCTGTACTTATGACATTTTAACGTTTTTATTAACGGTTGTAATGTCATGTGTTTAACCCATTTATGTCCAGTGTCCTAAAAACAGGACGCTTGTTATATACTGCATACAAAAAATTGTAATGTGTATATCCTTTTAGTAAAGCTGTTTTTCACAAGTTAAATAGTCATTATTCTTGAGAAAAACAGTTGGGAACTATTTGTATATCTGAGTTTATTTATTGACAGCTATTTTCAGACAAATCAGTCAAGCAACGATCCAGCATGGGAAAGTAATTTTTTTTCGCGAACTTATTTTTCATAAAATTAAACTATTTTAAAATGATTTGCTTAAAATGGATCACAGATGCCTTCTGTAATGTTACTTTGCAAAAATAAAGTCAAATAAGGTCGTATTTTGCTCACATATCAGCAAAATATCCCATACACAGGAGTTAAATAACTTAATAAATATGGCAACGGCGAACTATTCTAAGCCTAAAATGTATGTAAACTATTCCAAGTAAGAGTTTTAAGCAGATAAAAATTGAAAAAAAAAATGTTTAAAAAAAACTTGGGCATAAATAGGTTAAGAAAAACAACAACATTGCATTCCGTTTTTATTGTTATTTTTATAGCTTCACACATAAATAAATGAGATAGGGTCAAATGTGTAAAAATAAATACGTAGTAAGCTGTTTTCTTCTTTCCTAAGATACATTCGTAAAAACACACAATATTTTTTGACAGATACAGTAAATCCTTGTTAATTCGTATCCTAATAAACCGTACTTTGCTTAATCTGGACAGCTCTTTAAATGTACATACTGTAAAAATGTAACACATATTAGCTTAATAATGGGATTTTGATAGTAATATTTTGTATTTTTGTAACTTATGTTAATAGTTTTACCAAAGATATATAATCTTATAATTCATTTTATTGAATGAAAATGTAATTTTTACTGTACACCACGGCTTATCGAGGTATCTAGGATATGGGTTATTTTGTTATTGGGTTGTTTGTTCAAACCGTATTTTCATAAATTCGAACAACCTGAGTCTTACTATTTCGGACTAATAAGGGTCGACTATATATACAACTGCACTGTTTTAGACTGCTTTAACTTCTACTTATTTATTTATTTTTGCCTCTACTTCAAAAAAAAAAAAAAAGTTTGTTTTATTGGCTTCCTTTAGGTTTACTAATACGATCATTTTACCCAATAGCGTTGTGTAAAATAAATATATAGATTGAAAAAACGAAAAAACTTGAAAACTCAATAACGTCATTACAAAACAAAACAGATAGCACACACGTAATTTAACATTTTTATGCATGATTTTTGCACACTAATTTAAATACACACAGTTTTTAATTATCTTCACAAATGAGTATTGACTCATCCAGTATGTAGACGATGTTACAACATTATCTACATCCATATAGTCATGTCTGCAACAGAATTTCTCTACCAATAGACATTTAATAATATTTTGAAATAAAATAGGATATTTCTGCTAAATAAAAAAAAATATAATTTGCAAATAGTGCTTATGGTGTTAATTCCTTGTGAAAAATAAATAAAAATATACCTTTGGAAATTAGCTCCTGTTTGTGCGCACTTTCTTTTTACCCCACTTGTTTATTTTACTTTACATCAGCCTAATATTCAATTCTTGTAAAAAAATATAAATTAAAAATATTAATGACTTTTAAAAATGCAATAATGCACAAAAGAGGGCGCTTCTCTTAGCTGACTGAAGGAATTCTAATAGTTGACTTCCTCAACTGCTTAACTACATTTTTTTGTTTATCCCCTACGTACGTTACTGAAATCAATAATTTTACTTATATTTCATTAATACCTTCTCTGATTGTCAGCTGCGTTTAAAAGAAAAAAAACACTATATATTTTAAAATCGGTCATTAAAAAATTTATGAATTCAGCTGAATTCATCTAAATGCAAGCTTAATCATATTAGAAAGAGAGAAAGCAGCCTTATAATTTTGACACATATTCGACTTGCTTTGTTGTGTTAAGCGTTAATACTAATTATTTATTTATAATCGTAAATTAAATTTAAGACTTTCTTAATTAGTATGAAACTTGACTTAATGATAAAATTTCCTTCATTTAAAACCTTTAACAAGACACCTTGAACAAATAAGTGATTTATGACAGTTTAGTTTACAACTCTGTACCTCAGAACCAGACTAACGTAAGTCCACTTTCGTCATTTTTCGGTAGAGGGGAAAAACGAGTGTCGAATACATCGTTTTTCCCCTCTACTGAAAAATGACGAAAGTGGACTTACGTTAGTCTGGTTCTGAGGTACAGAACTTGTGGGAGATTCTTACAAATAAATTAATGATTAGAGTAAAATTTCATTTGTAATTAATGAACCTTAAATCTCAAAGCATCAGTAATAAAAGCAATTAAAGAACAGTGCAGTATATTATTTGAGCGTAATATAAGCAGCTATTTTTCATATAAACAGCTATTTTTCGTATTCATTTTTTATTAACGCGCAGTAATTTTATAACTTTTAGAAAGTTAGAATGATTTTATTGCATATTTATGTATAAAATGTCATGTTTAGAACTTATAGGTAAGCCTGAACTCAGAATTGTTTTAAATTTAATTTTTAAAAAGAAATATTAATTTAAATATATTAAGGAATACCGCAAATAAAGTTTTTGCTGATGTTAATTCTAAATGTAAATATGTTTACCAATTTTCAAATAAGAAGTCCTACTATACTTAGAAAGCAACTTAACTTGACACTGAACGTCACTATGGGCGGAGCCAATAAGAACTCACAAGCAGTCTGCGATCTCCTCTAATTCGCCAAGTAGTCTGTGCCGTTTTATCAAGCTCGTTTTTCATAGGCTAACGTCACGCAAACGTCACGCTGACGTCACGATGTCAAGAAAGATTGCAGTGTAGTATAGTACTGCTTATGCTAGTAATTAGAGATGCACCGAATAAGCAAATTGGCCGATCACTGATTACCGATTAATCGGCTGAGTCAAATAAATATTATTTTTAATTCTACCAATTTTACAATCATTATTTTTCTCTCCTATATAATGCCGAGTTCAGAAACAGTAAGTAATTTATTTTTGAGAGAAGATATTTTTTCTATTATCCTAATTTTCACAAAATAATTTGCATATTTTATCAAATTTCTTGGAACTAATTTTCATATTACTGTCAATAATATTAAATTAAGACATTGTTAATTATGTTAATTGTAAGTAAAAAAATTAAAAAAACAAAAGGGTGTGTTGAGCACTCCAATTTAGAAGTCTTTTTAATGTATTTTTTTAATAATTAGTAGTAATTTGTTTCAAGATTGATTTTTATTCTTTGAGCCGATTATGACCGATTAATCGGTGCAGCTACAAAACTTAATTATTTAAATATATGCGTTGCTTTCAAAATTGTAAACTTGAACGCGAAGAAAACTTGCTTCTTCAACATTTGATTGAAGCAATTCTGGCTTTTCTTATTTTCTGTCGGTTTTAACTCATTAATGAATAGCGTCCCTTTTTAGAGACGGTCCAAAAAAGGGTCTTAATGTCCCCAAAATGAACATTTCAACCAAATAATAGTTTTCAATTAGTACCTTGGTATTGTTTCAATTCTTTATTAAGAGATTGCAGCACATAACCGTTGTAAAGTGTATTCTGTAGCAGTTTTAATATGATCTTTATCAAAAATGACATCGTTCACAATCTCAAGAAAAAAAGCTAAGTTTTCAAAGTTATTCCCAGCTTCCCAGTTTATGTCAATTGCAGTTTATGTTAATATGTTAAATAGTATATCGTAGGCAGAAAAAAACATAACTTTTAAGGGACAACGTTTTTTTCCTTAATAAAAAAAAAATTCTTACGTGATATTTTTTTATTATTCTTCTTGTCCATTAAACACCGTTTGTAACCAGTATACAAAATATCTTTGGGAAAAAATGTCAGGCATTAATGGGTTAAAGTACGTTCTTACATAAACAAACGCCAAGAACTATAGCAAGCGATGCTAGATAAGTATGTTTTCTATGATTTTGAAGTCATTAAATATAGTCTGAAAATGAATCTAATGTAATATTAAAGTTGTTCAGTTGTGCTGCCATTAATTAATTAAGTTTTTTCAATCTAGTTGTGTTAAAATCACCATCAAGAACAGACTAATGAGAAGCAAAATAAGTTAGAGAAATAGAAAAGTTCAGCAGTACTGAAAGAAATAAAGAAAGAGCTTTCTTTAGATGGCAATCTTTCTAGAGGATATTTATGTTTCAAAAATGCACAAACGTAAAATTGCATTTTAATAACATGGTTTGTTCAATAGTATTTTTGGATGCAATATCATTTATTCATTTAAAAGCTGCGATTTTATTTTATATGATTTATAGAGTGGTAATAATATTTTTCTATGTGCTAATTATTATTTTTTTTATGATATAACTAAAATACACAGTTGAAAGAATAACCTTCCTGATTTTTTTTAGTTTTTAATTCTGATAACTTATTTTTATTATTTGGAAAATGTATCTTTCCGTGCATGGATGCGTTGGCCTCTGGCTCTCGTGACCAAAGTGCAGATGCTAGTTCTCTCAAGCTTAGAACAAATGCAAAGCTTCGTATATAGGTTGATTCTATGTGGACCTTGTTTACCACTGAACCTTCCTGGTAGTGTCAACTTTTGAAAAAAAACTGAGCGATTGAGTATTCATATTAAAACATAGAAGAAATCTTGCGATGATCATATCATACTAGCTTCTAATTTGTGTAATCTTATAGACATTTATACACAATAACTGGAAATCTCATCTTTTGTATAAATGTAATTCTTAAAAGGATATCTAATAATTAGAAAAGTTTGAAAGTTATCGCTAGAGTTTGCAGTTTGCATCTGGTATTTTTTGAGCATTGTGCTTCAGTATAAAACGAGCATAAATATCCAGTTTTTCCCCAATGTGCTTAATTTAATGATTTTTTACGCGGCATTAAATTTTCTTAATACGTATATTACTATGTGTCAATATTTTTTTTTATTTTAAATCAATTTCTTCTTAGTTCCAAGACTCGATACCTTTAAGCAATGCCAAGAATTGATTTATTCACTTATATTTACACTGTAAAAAGGAATGTTTTTTACAGTATAATACAGCTAACTTTATACTAATTAACTGTAAAAATTGTTAAATTTGCCATCATAAACTGTCATATTGCTCATTCTACAGTACTAAGCTGTAAAATTGTTCATTTTACATGACTAAATTGTAAAATTGCAAATGTTACAGTTTATAATCGTGCATTGCACAGTTTTAAACTGGAACCTCTGCTGTCATTATAGTGCTGTTTTTGAAGTATTATACAGCTAATTTTTACGGCAATAAACTGTACAATTTCTAACTTTACAGTACGAAACTATAAAATTGCTAGTTTTACAGTTTATTCTGTGTACGTTATAGTTTTAAATTGGTAAATAAGCTGCCAACATTATACTGTAAAAACAACATCTCATTTTTTGCAGTGCATTTATTGCTTAAGGATTCTCCAAGATGAAGAAATACAAAGTTCGCTTAATACTAAAACGACAAAGGAAACCTCCACACGTCTCCCTTCATCTCCCAAAGTAAACTCGAGCCTTTATGTTTCTCTATAATGTAGGTGCGTGCTAAAGGAACTCAGAGGTGAAAGAATCTTCCCTTTCATGTAGAATATCTCTCTCCCATCCCAGGCACGAACATCACTGATAGCGAGCATCCTTCTCTCGCGAGTCTATTCAAGGATGTAGTCGCTAGACGTTGAAATGATTTCATTTTACTTTGCTGTGGAACTTACTCGACGTTCATAAGTGGAAAGTGAAGTAAATAGTTCTTTAATGGTATTTTTTAGAGCAAGGAAAAAAATCTCATCAGTAAATACTAGTTAGGTTTGCATTTGAGGCACTTTCTTTGTTACTTTAATGGTGCATAAATGTATAGTAATGCAGTTTATGCTCGAAGTTTGCAAAAAAGCATGTACTTAATATTTTGCAAAAGTCCATCTCATAAGAAATTGAACTTACAGTAAAAACTTGTTTAAAAAAAGTGTATGTTTCATATCCCAAACTCTCTTGTTGGATATATTAAAGATGAAGAAATATACAACACATCCATGTATATATTCTTCATCATATTTGCTAAAATTAACTTAAATGACGATACATATGTAAATATATATAAACGATATATGTTTGCATTTTGTGGTAATCTAAATTTCATTTATTGACAAGTGATTGTGTAGCAAAATATTTCGGGAAATAAACTTAATACAGTGGTTCAACAGCCCATGGGGACGAATGCTATTGGGCCTAGCACAATTTCGTGATCGAGGTTTGTTAAAAGCAAGCAGATATTTTGGTTCGTTGGTATGTCGAGCCCGGAGCCCCTTGTGTTTTGTTCCCAAGCACGTTTGTTTCTCATTTACGTTTCTTATAATGTAGATGCGTGCTAAAGGAACTCAGAGGTGAAAGAATCTTCCCTTTCATGTAGAATATCTCTCTCCCATCCCAGGCACGAACATAACTGATTAGCGGGAGCATCCCTTCTTCTCGCGAGTCCTATGTCAAAGGATGTAGTCGCTAGGACGGTCGAAATGATTTTCATTTTACTTTGCTGTGGAACTTACTCGACGTTCATAAGTGGGAAGTGAAGTAAATGGTTCTTTAATGGTATTTTTAGAGCAAGGAAAAAAATCTCATCAGTAAATACTAGTTAAATTCGTATTTGATGCACTATTTTTGTTATTTTGATGGTGCATAAAAGTATAGTAATGCAGTTTATACTCGAAATTTGCAAAAACGGGTGTACTTTATATTTTGCACAAGTCCATCTCATAATAAATTGAACTTACAGTAAAAACTCGTTAAAAAAAAGTGTATGTTTCATATCCCAAACTCCCCCTCTCTTGTTGGATATATTAAAGATGAAGAATATACATCAACCCAGCCATGAGAATATTCTTCAGCACTCATGTGTCGCTAAAAATTAAATTAAATGACAATACTATATAACTATATAGTTACGAGTGGGCGATTGTGTAGGGGTATCTTATAGTTCATAGAGTCGTGTGATGTGGTAGCTAATTCTTGCGGGGTATTTAACGTAAGTTGCGGGGGAGGGACCTCGGTGTGGACGGGGGCGTGGGTCGGGACGGAGGTTGGGGCGTGTGTTGGAGCCGTTATTTTATTTTTTTTTATTTAGTTTCGAGAATCTGATTCTAATTATCTCTTTCTCATTTTTTTTTCCTTTTTTTTTCTTTTTTTCCTTTGTTTTTTTTTTTTTTAGTGGTTCAACAGCCCATGGGGACAAATGCTATTGTGCCTAGCACAATTTTCGTGATCGAGGTTTGTTGAAAGAAAGCAGATCTTTCGGTTCGTTGGTATGTCGAGCCCGGAGCCCCCTGTGTTTCGTTCCTAAGCTCGTTTGTTTCTCATTTACGTTTCTAATAATGTAGATGCGTGCTAAAGGAACTCAGAGGAGAAAGAATCTTCCCTTTCAGGATAGAATATCTCTCTATCTCTCGTCACCCTCCCAGGCACGAAAACATCCCATCTGATAGCGGGCCACTCCTTCTCTCGCGGAGTCTATTCAAGGTAAGTAGTTTCGCCTAGAACGTTGAAATTATTTCATTTTACCTTAGCTGTGGAACTTATTCGACGTTCATAAGTGGGAAGTGAAGTAAATGGTTCTTTAATGGTATTTTTTAGAGCAAGGAAAAAAATCTCATCAGTAAACACTAGTTAGGTTCGTATTTGAGGCACTTTTTTTTGTTATTTTGATGGTGCATTATATGTATTGTAATGTAGTTTATACTCGAGCTTTAAAAAAAAGTGTGTGTTTTACATTTTGCTACACTTTAAGCAAACAATACTTCTCTTTTCAATAACTTTATTTTATAATATAAAGTCGTAAAAAAAAGTTTAATTTATGTTTATCCATAACGCTTCTTTCTTGCTACAAATATTAAGAATGAAGAAATATACAATATATGTTTGTATTTATTCTTCAATCCATTCACTAAAATGTAATTAAATAGTATTGTATAAGTATTGTATGTTTGCATTTTGCTTAAATATACTTGAATTTATTGACCAGTGATTGTGTAACAAATAATACTAAATGAAAAGCTGAGCATACTCACTAATGGCACTCACTAATTTGGAAGTAAACCCAGATATGCATCGTGGAAGCACGAAGCTCTATCACTTCTCCATTGGGCTTGATTTAAGAAGTAACAAACTTAATAGCATAAAAAAACTTTGACTACTACTTTCAACCTTATTTCATTGTTGTATACATTCATAGTTTAACGCAAGCAATGCCATACCCCTGTAGCTAAGAAATTGTTGTTAATATAAGTCCTTTCAAAATGTTAGAAATTACTGTTTTTAATTTGATTTCAAACTCATGATTGAATAGTTTTATAAAAACTGAGGTAAAAATGATTGAATTGCAATGCTAACTAAAAATGTATGATATGATTTACAGTAAATAAATGAATTTTTAAGATTTACTTTTATTTTAAATTGAAGAAGAATGATTAACATAATTTATAACCATACATTAAATGAACATTACATTCTTAGAAGGTTGAAAAATTTTATGTGTCACTGATATATATTCCAACATAACGATGGCCCTTTACAAAAATGTCTTGACTCATATTTTATACTGCACAATAATGATGATGAACACATATTTCGGATTTAAGCAGTGTTCAAATAAAAACATATTTTTATCCGAAGGGCATACATCCATTTAATCTATGTTTAAATTTATCAAACACCTGAATTTTTGTTTTAGGCATTTCGGAATTTCTTTTGGGATATAAGGTGTTACTGAAACATATCAGAGATAAAATTTAAATCCCGAAATAATCACAAAAGAATCAAAACATGTGTTTCCCGTTTCAGTATTTGATTTTATTATATGTGTCTATATATCCACACACACACACACACACACACACACACACACACACACACACACACACACACGCACACGCACACGCACACGCACACGGACACGCACACGGACACGCACACACACACACACACACACACACACACACACACACACACCACACACACACACACCACACACACACACACACACACACACACACACCACAACACACACACACACACACACACACACACACACACTTACTGTTGCTCGTTATTTTTGTTCAAATTAAAAACTCTCCTTTACTCAAAATTATGCCCATCAATAAACTTCATCAAAAAGCAACTTTAAATAGCAAGGTTTCTTAAATGCGCCACAATGGAATTCTTCTCCAGTATTGATCCCTGCAATTTGTACAAAGAAGAACATTTGTTGGACCAGAGTAACTTTTAGCCTGCAAGGAATGAGTTTAAGATTATTGGACCCTCTTAAAACGGATCGAAGAAGTTTACCTCAAGGGCTATTGTAACTCCGCTTCGCGTTTTCTATTTAAAAGCAATAATTTTTGGAAGATTTGTTAAGAAGTCGCAAAGTATCGTAAGCACCATTGAGAAGTAATTAAATTTGCGCAGAGTATTGGTTATTGTTAAGTCGTTGCTCATAAGAATATTAAATAAGCTGTGAAATGTGCATTAAAGTTTTCTGGTTTCACTTCAAAAATATGGTTTTTGAGCCCGAAATGTCAGCTTCATTTGAGGCTTGAGTTACAAATTGGGAACTTTATTCTTGAAAAATTCAAAGAAATGTTACTATCCAATTTTGTATGCTTCTGTTATGGCTAAGCTTTATTTATTTTAATTATTTATTGTTTTATATTCCAATAAATATTTCAAGATAACGTTATCATTTTATATGCACTATCCAATTTATGTGGCATATTACTTAAAGCTCATTTTTTCAATTAAATGGGACACAATTTAGTGTTATGACATTGAACTACCTGTATACTTACTGCCGAACGAAATAACTAAATTGATCTTTTATTTTCTGACATAATTACAGTTAAAGTTTCTTTTTTTAATTTTATTTATTTATGTATTTATTTATTATTAAAATATCAAACATTATGAACTTTAAGCACAACACTTCCGCCCCATCTGCTTAGATTGTATGGAGAACATAAAAAAATAAGTTAATAATCAATTAAGTAAATATTTCATAGGCAGGACGTAAAATATAAAATAATTCAGAATTAGTTGTTTTTTTTTGTTTGAATGACATTAGTTTTAACTTGTAAAACTACATTTTAAATATAACTAATAAAAATAAAAGTAAGATATAGATGTCAGTACTTTTGGTACCAGGTATTATAGCTTACTACTTATTCTTCATTATATGTACTACAGTAAGACATTTTATGTTAGCCTTTAAAATTTTGCTTCTAGAGCAAAAGAGTTAAGATGGTTTTTTGTCTTTTTAAACCTCAGCCGTTAGTCGAAGACAAAGGAAGAAATAAATGTAACGTAATGCAAATCACAAGGTGAAAATATTTTTGGTTAAGCCTGACTAATTCGGAAGCTAAATATTGGAATACTGATAGGTCATCCGTCTATTAAGAATATTATCTTTTTTGTCATTATTTTACTTAAGAGTAACACCAGAAAAGAGCAGCAAAAAATGAACCTTTTTTTTTTTTCAGTATAATACTGGCAAACGAGGTTCTAATTTAAAACTGTAACATGTACAGTAATAAACTGTATTAGTAGCAGTTTTACAGTTTCTTACTGTAAAGTTAGCGAATTACAGTTTATTGCCTTAAAGTTTAGTTGTATTATACTGTAAAAACAACAGTGTAATACGGGCAGCAGAGGTTACAGTTTAAAACTGCAAAATGCCCGGTAATAAACTGTAATATTAGCAATTTTACAGTTTATTATTGTAAAATTAGCTGTATTATACTGTTAAACCAACATTCATTGTTTTACAGTGCTTAGTGCTTAATGTAAAAAATATGGAAGAAAACCATGTAAAGGTAACGTTTTAAGATCTTACCTAGTGTGTAATTTCAGGTAAGTGAGTACTTGACATTCTATACTTTAATGCATCTTAAAATCCCCTCGGCTAAAACCTTTTCGTCTGTATTGCTGATGTTTGGAAGGAATATAACTGCAAACATACCTATTTTTGGATTTAAGAGGTCTTGAAAGGCTGAAAGAAAGATAAGTAGCGTGAAAGGCAAAGAATATAAGAAAATAGTGCTTCATTTCGTTTTTAGTTAGGGTGAAACTAATATTTACAAACACATAAAATAATTTACGCAGATTACGACAACATAACGTTAATTTCTAACCAGAGCTTTAATCAAAACTTAGGCAGATCTGCCAGATTTTATTGTATGCTTAATAATAAAATTTTCTAATAGACTCCAATTTTAAACTTATTTTTAAAAAGCTCGAAATAGTAGAAAAGCAACTGCATATTGCCAAACATTATAAGAGATAAAGTGCTTCCGGAAAAATATATTTAAAGCGGATTTTGTTTTCAATGAGTTGCGATTGGCAGAGCTAGAAACTCTTTCAGGATTTTATTTTTTCAACTATTTATTGAACTAATTCCCTTTCTTTTTCTTATTTTTTATGTTATTAAATGAAACTAATATGTATCACTCCCACTATTGTTACTATAACTGTAATTATCATTTAGTTTTGAGAAAAACTACATTTTCCCGTTTTTTCCGAAGTTTGTAGATACAATTTTAATATTTAATTATCAGTTTAACGATAACTGCAAATATTTCAAGTCTAAAAGTTCAAAACAGTTTTTATTTAAAATGCAGCACATATTGTTATGCACAAAAAATAATAATATGATTTGCATTTTATCGAACATTACTTATAATCAAGAGTCAATAAATCATTACTTATAATTCAGAGATATGCTATGCAACTTTTCTCCTTACAAATCAACTAGTACTTCCTTTAGTTCCAATTATATAAAGCATGAATTAGCATTTTGAAGAGTTAGCAAATTAATTCTGAAATCTTGAAAGATCATTTGCATACATATTAGAAAGAACAAACAGCAAAAGCAAAGCGAAATATATTTTTCCAATTTTTTTAATTATTATTATTAACCATACATTTTAGTTAACCTTAAAGACTCTGCTCATTTCCTTGAATCCAATTATATGTTTTGCAGTAACAACCATAATTATAAAGATTGTTTTACTAAAGCATTTCCGAGTTTAAAATTAATAATGCTTGGTTTCCAATTTTTCCACCAGATTCTTTTTTAACAGACTAAATAATATTGATATTCCAGAAATTAAATTTCTTGCACCATTGATTGGTCAAAAAATGCGTATGCGTAGTTGCGAAATTACCGAACTTACTAATGGAGAATTTAAAATTGTTTTTAAGTTTTCAAATAATAACAATTTTGTCAAGACTCATACAGTTGATTGCTTCAGGTATACTTGATCAAGTACGAAAACTACGTAAAATGAATTTTTTCATATAGAATGTGAGTTATATGGATTCAGTGCATTTATTTTGTTATTTAGTATTATTTTATATTTTTATTAGATTATTTTCGGCAAAATGCATTTCAAAATTAAAAGGGTTTAAATTGAAAGAAAAAAAAACGATTAAAAGATTCATTTCATCTTTTCGAGGTTATATATATTTTTTGTTTTGTTTCAATGAATAAGATCCAGTAAGGTCAATATTTTTTTCGAATATTTATTTTTTAGTTATTATTATAGTCCAGGGTTTTATTTTTAAGTGAAGTAAATATTTTGTAACCATTTAAAAGTGACAAAGATATCTGATTGCACAACCAAAAAAAAAAAAAAAAAATGTTCCACCCAAATGTGTAAGAATTAAACATAAATTAAAAGGCTTTACTTTTTAAAGATTTTTTTTTTCTTTATCCTCGCTTTAAAGGTCTTTAATGTCGTGCTTAAAGAAACTTAAATTAATACGTTTCTTTGTCGAACAAGATGTCATTACGTCCCAAACACTTGCATTTCATTCCCTATAATCAATCGAAAGTACCTTTTACAAGCATCGGGAACAAATTAATCACTTCCAGCAGTACATTCGCTTCAATGATCATTAACGTGTCCTAACGCATCCTAACAGCTCATAAACAAGACCTTTTAGCTTCATTATCTGGAATAATCATTATGATTCTGCAGAGGGAATTTGAAGATTATCATAAAAAAATCGTATTTTACGAATGATTATGGTTGTCAGGGAAACTTTTATTAGAAAGTTCGGCAAATATAAGAATATGACTCCTAGGGCTTAATTCTGTAATAAGTTGCTTTTGAGATTTATGGAGCTTTCGAAAACAGGCTATTTTTAAGTTGTGAAGTAATTATTGGAGTGGCACTGTTGTCCTCAATTGCAGTACATAAGTCACATATAATGAGGGTTTTGATAAGTATAAATTAAGTAAGAGAAGTAAACAGTTATTAATGAAGTTGATACAAATACGTCTATGTTAATTAGTTTAAGTGTAATTAAATAATTGTTGAAATTTCAAGTAAATGTTGGATATTTGAAACTCGTTTCTCAATTTTTGTGACATTTGCAACGCATTTACTTTGCGTTTTAGGTAATTGTTAGTGTTGCTGTAATCCTAATTGTTAGTTCTACTTCTATTAATATTATTAATCTAATTAACCGACTTCAACAAAGGAGGAGTTTATCAATTCAAAGCGTATGTTTTTTTTTTTTTTGTTTGTTCGCACATAACAGCTGATCTACTGAACCGATGTGGACGATTTTTTTTTTAAATCGATAGGAAATGGTGTAACTTAGGTACCATATACTCATATGACGATATTTGTTCACTAGAAAAAAAGTTATTATGGAAAACAGTAAATTTCATGTCATTTCCCCATTAAATGATTAAATTTTCAATCCATTGTTGCAAAAATTTTTTGCCTCGCAACAGCAATATTAATAGTAATCATGATGAAAAATTTGAACCAAGGCTTAACTAAATCTAACATGAAACTCATTAGCGGTAACGTACGTAGTATGTGTTAAAATCTTCTGAACAACGAGAAACTAGAATTGCTTTGAAATATAAATTAGTTGACAAACCGTTGATATTTAAATGGCTTTGATTAAGCTAGTACACAAATAAGTACCAGAGAATAACAAAGATTATTTTTTAGTGTCAATCGTTTATAATTTTAGACGCGTTGATAGTTTCTTTCTTTTTTTTCAGTTTATTTTATGGAGCATTTACTTAAGAAAATTAGGTGAAGTTCCGTAATGGAAACATTACCTTATTTCATAAGTACACTTACACTAAAAAGAATAAAATAAAATAATTTTGGAAAAAAATAGAACCGACTTCAGTTGGAAATTGCTCTAAAAAGTAAAAAATAATTTTTTTCTTTGAACACCATCGAAACTACTTTTAAACATAAGTTTTGAAGTCGGCACAAAAACGATAGGTAAAATCATATTTAACAATATTTTGCAACATTTTTCAGAGAAACCATTGAAAATTAAAAGCAGAATATTTGTACCATTACACGAATGTGTGGTAATGAATGAAATGTATGCGAATGCTTTTAAAGAACCTGGATCCATTAAAATGTATATAGTTGAATTATAGTTGCGTATGATTCTATACATTGTTTTTGCGCCGACTTCAAAACTTATGTTTAAAAGTAGTTTCGATGGTGTTCAAAGAAAAAAAATTATTTTTTACTTTTTAGAGCAATTTCCAACTGAAGTCGGTTCTATTTTTTTCCAAAATTATTTTATTTTATTCTTTTTAGTGTAAGTGTACTTATGAAATAAGGTAATGTTTCCATTACGGAACTTCACCTAATTTTCTTAAGTAAATGCTCCATAAAATAAACTGAAAAAAAAGGAAGAAACTATCAACGCGTCTAAAATTATAAACGATTGACACTAAAAAATAATCTTTGTTATTCTCTGGTACTTATTTGTGTACTAGCTTAATCAAAGCCATTTAAATATCAACGGTTTGTCAACTAATTTATATTTCAAAGCAATTCTAGTTTCTCGTTGTTCAGAAGATTTTAACACATACTACGTACGTTACCGCTAATGAGTTTCATGTTAGATTTAGTTAAGCCTTGGTTCAAATTTTTCATCATGATTACTATTAATATTGCTGTTGCGAGGCAAAAATTTTTGCAACAATGGATTGAAAATTTAATCATTTAATGGGAAATGACATGAAATTTACTGTTTTCCATAATAACTTTTTTTCTAGTGAACAAATATCGTCATATGAGTACATGGTACTTAAGTTACACCATTTCCTATCGATTTAAAAAAAACCGTCCAAATCGGTCCAGTAGATCAGCTGTTATGTGCGAACAAAAAAAAACATACGCTTTGAATTGATAACCTCCTCCTTTGTTGAAGTCGGTTAATTAGATTAATAATATAATAGAAGTAGAACTAACAATTAGGATTACAGCAACACTAACAATTACCTAAAACGCAAAGTAAATGCGTTGCAAATGCCACAAAAATTAAGAAACGAGTTTCACATTTTCAACATTTGTTTGCAATTTCAACAATTATTTAATTACACTTAAACTAATTAACGTACGCGAATTTGTATCAACTTCATTAATAACTGTTTACTTCTCTTACTTAATTTCTACTTATCAAAACCCTCATTATATGTGACTTATGTACTGCAATTGAGGACAACAGTGCCACTCCAATAATTACTTCACAACTTAAAAATAGCCTGTTTTCGAAAGCTCCATAAATCTCAAAAGCAACTTTACAGAATTAAGCCCTAGGAGTCATATTCTTATATTTGCCGAACTTTCTAATAAAAGTTTCCCTGACAACCATAAATCATTCGTAAAATACGATTTTTTTATGATAATCTTCAAATTCCCTCTGCAGAAT
>JAXGGA010015888.1:0-27981 GCA_038373865.1 Uloborus plumipes
TTTTGTTACTAGTATAATACAGCTAAATTTTACGACGATAAGATAAAATTCGCGTTCTTTACAAATATAAAAGTAATATATTTAATACCATTGTTAATACTAAAGGCTAAACTATATTACATGTTGATGTATTATAATTGTTTCAGTTATTTGTGTATGTAACTCTGAATAAAAGATAAAATTCACGTTCTTTGCATATATAAAAGTAATATATTTAATACTATTATTGATCCTGAAGGCTAAACTATACAACATGTGTTGATGTGTTATTTGTGCATGTTTCCTTAGCGGACATTCAATAGTTTTGAATAGAGCCGCTATATAGACAGGCTGACGCATGAATATTAAGTTTCACCACTTTGGATCCAATTCCTTAGCTTTCACTTTCAAATTTTCATTGTTGCGGAGTAGGGTTACCAGAAAAAAGTTTTGGCACATTGCTAAGCTTTGCCAAATCCACGTGCCGCTAATAATTGCTCACAGTGAAAAATTACCAAAACGCGATTACTGGCCAGAAAAGACAACCACTCAAACACACAAACACGCGCTGGATCCAAAGTGGTGAAACTTAATCTTGATGCGCCGGCTCGTCTATATAGGGGCCTTAGTTTTGAAAATAGGAGTGAAATCAGTCGGAGTACAGTCGAACTCGTTTATAACAAGCTCGGATATAACGAGAACTCGGATTTAACGAGGGAAATGAGGATATTTGGTTGGATCAGTGTTAAGTCTATGGAACAGAATTCGTTTCTAACGAGCAAGACCCGGTTTTAACGAGCAATCTTTCTTTTTTTCCCCCTGCGGTTCAATACTTTTGTCTGAAAAATTCCACCATCATTCCAGTGTCATTAATGGGCGAAAAACATAGCACAAAAGTCATTGAATTCATTTGTTTTAACATCAACAGTATAACCAAGGCTTCATTAGATAGCGTTTTATACAGTCTGTTTCATTTGATCAAAATCCTTGGGATAAAAATGGTGGCCATTGTCCAGCGACATCTATCGAATTTCATGGTAACTAACATTATATACAAATCAGATAAATAAAATGCAAAATTAAAAGTTAATTTGTTGGCGACAATTTTACAATTTGGCATTCAATTCTATTTTAGTATATTTTAACGTCATTTGAAAGCTTGTTTTATTTGTTGGTTTATTCTGCATTTTAGCGGCTTATTTTAATTAATTAGCGAATTATTTTTCATTGTAATTGATTCTAATTATTAATTAACTATGAAACGACACTGGCACCGCAGAGCGATAAATGGCGAATCTATTCGCTAAGCGAGCCAATACTGCCAACGGGTTGCCATAGAACTTTTTAAAATTCAGTCCACAGTTCGATATGGTACAGTTGGTCGTATAAAACGTTTGGTTGTATATCTTTACCTGAAAAGGGAATTTATTTCCCCTAAAAAGCAGTACTAATAAGGCCTTCGGCATCAATTCACTCTGTACTCTACTCCCACTAACTATATCAATATTTTTTAAGCCTTAAAGATAGGATAAACATCGCTTTTTACAGCAGAAACAATATGCTAATAAATGTAAACAAACATTTGGGTGGTCCTTGTTCAGCGCTCTCTAGCGGGCAAATCTTCACCATTGATGTTTTGAGTAATGATACAGCCTGTATAAAACGCTATCTAGTGAAGCCTTGGTATAACTTTTCATGAACTTTCACTTTTGCAGTCATCTTTTGTCCGCTTTTGTGATTTCTTTCAGTAATTAAAACTTTTTATTAATTAAAATGAATTACCGCATGACATAATTCGAGAAATAAGATTTCAAAAAATCCTGAAAAGAAAAGGTTTTTAAATCTGTAATAACAAACAAATTTGAAGCTTCATAAGCAGCAGGGATTGATCTTTTCTTTGTTTTTCCCCCCCCTTCCATATGCATTTCAGGCGATTAACTGTTCTTTCGACTTGAGCTGTGACTTCAAAAGAAGTTATGGAACGTAAATATTAGGAGCATTCTAACAGTAACCCTTTGCGTTTATTCCCAGTAGCAGAAATTGCGAGACGTACGTCGCAGATTTTTCAGCGGTCTGCAGATAATTTTCAAAAGAAGGGGAAGGAAAATCAAATACAGCTCAACAAAAATTGAGAGAAAACTGACGTCTTTGGTCAGCCAAACGGTGATGCTGTTCATCGTCAAAACAAACGAAATTATCCCATGTTTTGTACCTTCATTATGCATTTTACATTACCATCCTATTACAGTCGACGCTCGTTATAACGACAACACGTTATAAAGACCATCCTAATATAACGGCCGGTGAGAGAACCCCCAATATACTCTATGTTCTACCTCTTATAGCGACCACTCGTTATGAAGACCGTTTTCTGTAGGACGGAAACGGTCGTTATATCGAGCGTCGACTGTATAAGCAGCAGTGGGAAAGGCCCCAGCTTTATTCTTATTTCTTATACACTATTAATCTACTAGCGACTACTCCTCGTTATAAAGACCTTTTTCTATGGGAGGGAGACGGTCGTGGTCGTTATATCAAACGTGGACTGTACAGTCGACGCTCGATATAACGACCGTCTCCGTCCTACAGAAAACGGTCTTTATAACGAGTGGTCGCTTTTAGAGGTAGAACATAGAGTATATTGGGATACAGTTGGGGGTTTTCCCACCGGTCGTTATATTAGGATGGTCTTTATAACGAGCGTTGACTATATTTGCAATTCAGTGAAGACAATTTGGTGTGGTATGTAAGTAATCAATAGAAGTTTCTAAATCGATTATTTAAGTATTTATGGTTGGTTGAAAAGATTTCCGACTCCTTAAAAGAGCATGATGTTAAGAACGCTACGTTTCTTCTCTTCAATCAGTATAGTTTAACTGATGTTTTCTGAGCGATTTTGCAAAGGGACAACTTATCGGTAGCGAATGTGTTAAAAAGTCCTTAAATACTCCTCAATTTGAATTAAAAAAAAAAAAAAAAGAGTAAACTAATAAAAATGCTACAGATTAATTCCAATCGCCCGAATCAGTGTCGCAGACTGGCTAGAAAGTTTCTACCTATTTAACGTCTATGACAGTATTTCCAACTCGCAGTTCAGAAATTTTAGGCTGCACGAAAACGAAGTAAATCTCCGTGGTAACCCACCATTGATCGAAACATGACATTCGAAACAACAAATAATAAAACGCATGCGTTTTTGAGAAAGACAATTTCTTAATGCAAGCTTTTCAGTTTTTAAAAATTTTTAAAAAGTATTAGGGCCATGCTCCACATCAGCGTAAAACGCGACCGAAACTGAAGGCAGAAACCGAAAATCCGGGTACTTGCCATAGGAACACCATTGAATCCATTTTACGCTTCTGCCTAATTTTTCTGCTTTACGTCGATGTGGAGCATGGCCCTTATTTTTTTAATAATGTAAAAACTCGAATTTTCAGTACCATGCACGATAGGGTGGGGCGAAAAACTGTTTTTATATAATCAATTTCTAATAGTGCGGAAAACTCGCCCATTGGCCTCCTGAAATAGAAGTTAATATCGTAAATATTAGTAATTTTTGAAGTTGCGTAAGAGCCCTCAAGTTGAGAAAAAGAGAGAAAATCAGCAATTTTTCAAGCCTTATTTTTT
This sequence comes from Uloborus plumipes, assembly GCA_038373865.1. Lineage (NCBI taxonomy): Eukaryota > Metazoa > Arthropoda > Arachnida > Araneae > Uloboridae > Uloborus > Uloborus plumipes. Next base: position 3,607 of record JAXGGA010015888.1, read on the forward strand.
TTCAAAAAATAAACAAAAATATAAACATTATTTAAATTATCAAAACTTGACATTTTGTTGTCCCAAAAATGTCCTGAAATTTTATCAAAATTGTGTCCTAAACTTTTTGAAATTTCCACTCCGACTCCTGTATTGTTTGAAATGTGTCAATTATGCTGCCGGGGTACAATATGTTCATCATTGAGTAGCAGTGTCAGGAGAAATGCCTTCAATTTTTGCTCTTTCGTTACAGCCTCCTCGAACCCTTTTCTTGCAGAAATTTTCCATCGCGAACGTTTTTATTTCCCCCTTATTATTTATTCCGCAAAAAAACCATTATTACATTTTCTGCTCGCGCGCCAACCACCTCGCCAAGCGTGCCACACCGAGTTTCGCTGGCAACCCTGTTCATTCCGAAGCAGCGGCTTCCCTCCGCGCTGGCTCTTTCCTCGGTTCCGAAAACTTCTTTTTTCTCCGCATCTTTTCTCTCTCCGCGGGAAAAGTTTTCTCCCCTAATCGCCTCTGCGCCGAAACTGGAGTGGGAGAAATTTCTCTCTCTTCAACTCTTTCGATATTTTGATTCCGAGGGAACTTTGTGTGTTTGTGTGTGTGCGGACAAAATATATTTTTTAATGTCGCTCGGATAAAGTTTTTGATTGCTTCTCTTTTTACGGAGCAATCTTTTACAGCCCAAGACAAGTCAGCAAACGCACGTGTGGCCGTGTGTAATGTACTACTACCCATGTAAGTGTTGTTTTTCTGTGTGAAATTCTTGTTTGTAATTCCAACTACTTTTGAGTTGTCTTGACAAAGTATAAAGCTTGCTTTTTTAAAAAAAAATTTCCCTTTTAATACCCTTTAATTATTTTCACACAGAGGGAGGGGGGGAGATTTTTTTTAAACTAATTTATTTAAATCATGTATTAATTTATTTTTTAAATAAAATTTTTGCTGATTTTTTTAATGTAAATTATTCATTAATTTATTTTTTTAATTTAAATTATTTTTTTATTACTATTTATTTATTTATTTATTCTTTTTTTTGTGTGTGTGTGCGCTTGGAATGTATGGAAGGGAAAAAAAGCGATTCTATTCTGCGCATAATTAGTACTTTAAAAAAATAATAATATATAAAAAATTGATAGTTCTAATTTAAAAAAAAAAAAATATTTAAAAAAATAAATAAATAATATTTAAAAAATAAATAAATGATATTTAAAAAATTATACTAAAAAAGGGATTAAAAAAAGCACAATAAGGTTGGTAAAAATTGGGGGGGGGGGGGGAATTTGCGCCATTGAGCTTGGGGGGGGGGGGGGAGATGGGCACCCCTGGTTTCACATGTGGGTTTGTTTGTTTGTATGTAACTCTGAATAATAGATAAAATTCCCGTTCTTTGCAAATATAAAAATAATACATTTAATATTATTATTAATACTAACTAAACTATATTATTACATGTTGATGTGTAAGTGTTTCAAGTGTTTGTGTATGTAACTCTGAAATTCACGTTCTTTACAAATATAAAAGTAATATCTACTATTAGTTAAACTAAAGGCTGAACTGTATTCAAAAGTGTATTTTTCGTTTTTAAACTATATTTCGATTATTTAAAATGTTTTTGAGAAGTAAGAATTATTAAATAAATTGCAATTATAGCAAACATTTCGAGCAAACGAATGTCGAAACTGATAGAAGTAACTATTTAAAGGCACTACAGTGAACTCTCACTTATACGCCGCTTCATTTATGCGTCTTTTTCACTTATACGACGATTTTAAATTGTTCCAGCACATTCCATAGCAAAATAATGATAGTAGCATTCGTTTATGTGTCCGCTCTATAGATAAATATTTCACTTATGCGTCGAATTTTCTGTAAAATTTAAAATTTTTTATTTATTTTCTTTAAGAAATAAGCATTTTCTTCACTCTCCTCTTAAATCTTTCGCCTTTATTGCTTACGGAAGGCATTTTTTCCGCATGAACTACAGTTTAGAGAGGGACAATTATCCATTATGCATCGTTTTAGAGGGAACAGCTTGTAATTAGGTACGCTACAATTTTTGTTTTCTCTTTTATCATTGTAGTTACGTTACAGTCATTGCCAAACTACTAATATGTCCCTTTTGTACGGAAACTTCTTATTCATTCTCTCATTAGAAACTATGTTGGTTTTAGTCCTGTTAATGGGCTTGTTCGCTTATACGTCTCTCTCACTTATGCGCCTTTTTCTGTTGGTCTCTTGAGCCGGCGCGAGAGTTCACTGTATTTTATTTATTTATTTTTTTTTTGAGATGCAGCGAAGAGAAAAATACCTATTACATAAAGATAACTGCCTTATTAATTGTAATAATTATGATTTTCCATGACAATTTTTCTCTCACTTAACATGTTTTTTTTTTGTTCGACTTTTCAGAATTTATAGCTTTTTTCTGCAAATGCTGATTTATTTTTCTACTTTTTCTTTTGTTTTATTTTTCTTTTTTTCTTTCTTTTTTGAATAAGTGTTTGAAGCTTATTCGAATTCGGTAGGCCAATTTTCTTATGGTTGATAAACTCACGCTCTGTATACTAAACATACAAATTTAAATTCAGTTTTCAGTTTGGTGGTTAGTTGACAGTTTTAATTTAGCAGCGATTTAGCGACTTTTTTACTTCCTTTTACGTAGTAAAGGAAGTATTGTGATCGCGAAAAAAAAATCACTCAAATTTGAGTCTAAATTTTGATTTTGCTCACCCCCGAATGAAAATTCCTTAGTTTTTTTGACCTGTCAGCACGTGCATATGTACCTACCAACATATAAGCAGCCGAAAAATTTTTTTTCAACCACCCCCGAGTTAATTACGACGAGTTTTCTCGTGACGTCTGTATGTACGTGTGTGCGTATGTGGGTCGCATAACTCAAATTCTATATGTCGTAGAAGCTTCTAGCTTGGTATGTAGGCTCTGAGGATGGTCTAGTTGTGCACCTCCTCTTGTGGTTGCATTTGAATGTTCCCAAGGGGGTGTTTTACCCCTTTTTTGGGGTAAATCAGTGTTAATTTCAATGCAGACTCAAGTGATATGAATTGGCGCGACCACTTGGCGATATGTCGCCAAGCTTTTGTCGCCAAGTGTTTGACGCCAACTTGCCGACATATCGCCAAGTTGGCGACAAATTTGGCGAAAAAATTATTTTTTGTATTTGGGTTCAACTTGGCGCTATTGGCGATATTTTGCGAAAAATTCACTGAATGATATTAAAATCAGCAATATTTAGAAAATTAACCATTGCAAACTATTTTTTGCATTGTTTCGTGGCAGATTAGGGGAGTACATATTTGAATTGTTACCTTGCTCACTCCACGCACTTTTTTTAACACTCAAGGCAACTAGTAAGAAATTTACACGTAAAAGGAAGTAGTGTGGGGTCCATACCAGATTTTTTTTATTAGCAACTGCCAGTTTATCCGAAAGTTTTATCTGTTGTGAAAATCGCTAGGCAATCTTAGCATCCAATGCAAAAAGGTAGAGAAAAACATTGATATTAGAGATGTGTTGCAACATTGCCATGTGTGTGTTTATATACATATCGATATAAAATAGAAGAATTACATGAAACCAATACCATTGCTTTAACTAACCATCCATTTTTGCTCAAAAAAATAGATCAATAAAAATAAAAGCAAAACGTGTACATAAAAGTTAAAAGATGTCTAAAAATAAACTTTTGTTAAATAAAGTAGCAGAAAACTCAAAATAGTAATGGTAATAATAATGATAAGTCGGCTTGAAATATTCTCTCAATCGTTAGGAGAAAAGGGAACTAACAGCGATCTCATGGCTTTAACTTTTTTGAAACTACACATTAATTCCAGAGATATAAAAAAATAAATGAATTAATTAAAAAATAAATTCTATTACCATCTACTCATTGTTACAAGTTATCTTAGTTTTCGTAAACTGACTTTTTTTTTTTTTTTTTTTTGTTGATAATTTTATTCAACGTAGTTTCTCGTTTTAGTAAGAGTTCAAGAAACTTTAATGGAAAAATAATTTTTCTACCAATTAATCGGTAAATATTAGATACAAAATAAATTGCAAAGTGACCGATTACCGATTACTGCCGTTTTATCGGTCCATCCCTATTATCCGCTTCATTTCAGAACGGCTGTTTGTTTTAAATTTGTACTTAGCGGTAAATCGGCCGAGTTGTTTTGTCGGAGGAACAGTGGTATGAGTTCTGAAAGTGATGCTTGTTTTTCGACTTGGAAACCTGATTGAAGCTTTGGAATAAAAATTCATTATTTATTTCTGCTATTTTTTCTCTCGGAATTCCTGGAAGGGGGGGGGGAGGGTTAAATGAAGGCAGTTTATGCATTAGTTAAGCATTGCATATGTTTGTTTAGAGATTGCAATTTGCTTCAAATTACTCACAGAATAAGAAATTTTAGTTCTCTATTGTAGGTTCTTCTCCTTGCTTTTTTTTTTTTTAATCAAAATATCTAGCTCATGAGAATTTTTTTTGAATTTATTTTTTAAAATAAATTAGAAAGAGAAATTTTTGATGTTTAAGTGTTTAAAATTCGTAATATACTCCAAATAATATTAGTATGAAGCTTTATGTCCTATTCTTCCAATTAAAAGAAAATAAATCTCCGGAAATAAAAAATATTTATTTTGCTTTATGTATTTACTAGGGATGCGCCGATTAATCGGCCATAATTGGAAAATTTGGGCAGATTAATCGGTGAATTTTATTTTCTTAAATAAATTTTTAAAAGTGTACTTTCAACGAGAAACAATGTTGTTAACAGTAAATAAATGCAATTTTCAAACATTCACAAACACATGGATAAAAAAAATACAATGTTGCAACATTTTTCATGTGTAAAAATTTTTCTCCTTTATTTTTTTAATGCTTGTTGCACGATAAAAATAATACGAATTGAAATTAACGTTTTATAATTAGTTATTGACCAATTCAAGCGTCATAATGAAAACAAGATCTGAAAGAGGTGAACGAAAGTGAGAAAAGGCATTTAATAAATAAACAAAAATGTTTATCATCATGAATGTATCAGCATTTTTTCCTTCCTCTTCTATTTCAAAGATCAAAAACTTGGCAAGCTCAAAATTCCTTTGCCGAGTCTTTATCGCTTCTGTCATTTATGACATCATATATGGTTTAAACAGGTGAAGTGTAGAGATTATTTCACTTTTTCTTCTTCATGCGTTGTCAAGAAGTTCAAAGTTTTGTAGTTGCTTTAAAATTGTTACTATTGAAGTTTAAATCAGATGCAATTTCTCAAAGGTCATTGTTTTCACGGAACTGTCATTCGATACATCTAACATTTGATTTCTGGTAACAAAAGGCACGTTAAACTTTTTTTTTAGGTTCTAAATACTCTCTCAATTTGTTTCGTCGCACCGCTTTGTTTTTAATACGCTTTTATTAGTTTCACATGTGGGTTTGTTTCTTTGTATGTATGTATGTAACTCTGAATAAAAGATAAAATTCACGTTCTTTGCAAATATAGAAGTAATATACAGGGTGTCCACTCCAATCGTGGACCAATAGCTAATTTCTAAACCGTTAGAGATAAACATATAGTTTATTTAGGAAAAAATCTCCAAATTACGAAAGGAATTTTGGGTCTATTCAATGTTTTTCAAAAAATCAAATTTTGAAAGAGTTACGAAATTTAAATTTTTATACAGCCCCCCAGTCCTATCAATCATATTTAGTAAAACATTCTTGACACTGTAACTTTTAAAACTAAAAAAAAATCACTCTTCTACCACAAAAATTGACCGAGTTATGACGTTTTGAAAAATCAAGATTTTGCATTATTTCATGACGTCATCGAGCGATCGCTTAAGGGACCGTATGCGAAATCCTTCAAAATCTTGATTTTTCAAAACGTCATAACTCGGTCAATTTTTGTGGTAGAAGAGTGATTTTTTTTTAGTTTTAAACGTTACAGTGTCAAGAATGTTTTACTAAATATGATTGATAGGACTGGGGGGCTGTATAAAAATTTAAATTTCGTAACTCTTTCAAAATTTGATTTTTTGAAAAACATTGAATAGACCCAAAATTCCTTTCGTAATTTGGAGATTTTTTCCTAAATAAACTATATGCTTATCTCTAACGGTTTAGAAATTAGCTATTGGTCCACGATTGGAGTGGACACCCTGTATTTAATACTATTATTAATACTAAAGGCTAAATTACATGCTGTGTATTATAAGTGAATGAAAACTTAGCGGATATTTAATAGTTTTGAAAATCAGAGAGACACATTTGTTTGTATCATGAAATATAGTTTAAGCTTTAGTATTGATGATAGTATTAAGTATATTGTGCTTAATACTATCCTACAACTTAAATTTGTTTTATTAACTCTAAAAGCATATTTTTTTGTTTTTAAAACTGTATTTAATTATTTAAATAAATGCGTATAATTTATAAAGCAAAATGTATTGCATTTTTTAGTGCTGTTATATTCGGTTATTTTCTACTTTGATCTTAGGGCTTTGTTTCTGACAAAAAAGTGCGGTAACCCTTTATTGTTCAGAGCTATACTCGTACGTGAATAGTGGAATTTTTAAATTATTACATATGTGTACTTTTCCAAAAAAGCTTTTTTAATTTAATGGGGGAGTTTCCTTCAGTCAAAAGTACTACTTTTTGTTACTGAAATTGATAGAATGATATAAAAAAAATAACATGGGCCCGGAAAATACTTTAATTTTCCCAACAGTTTATTTTTTATTAATTTTTTTAAATACGCTACTTTGAAAACGGGGCATGGTTTTTGTGACGTCAGTGGTGCACCTAACAGCTCTCTTTCCAATAATAACACCATATTGCTTGACTTGAGTTGTCCAATCGCAGGAATTGGTGACGTCACGACCTTCGTCATCTCACTACAACCAATTAGATTTCCCGCTTACGTGCACCACTGACGTCATGCGCAGATGTTTTTTTTTTTTTTTTTTTCGGAATAGCATCTGCTCACCGGTTAAAATAATTCATAAAAAATGTATAACTGTGTCAAAAAATAAAAAAAAGGTCAATTCCTATATTTTGAAGCATGCTTTTCCAGAAAAAAATACGTACTTTTGAAATTTCGGAAACTCCCCCATTCTCTATAATTAAGTTAAAAAAAAAACTGAAGTATGAAACATCTTTGCTTTCTCTGCCATTTTCCGTCACATTCTTAGAATGTCTGAGTTTTTTTTTTTTTTAATTTTTTATTTTATGAAATGTGTTACTATTCTGGTTTTATTATCACATATTTCATTCTTTCAAAATGAACCCCCCTCCCTAAATGTCAAGATGTATTTTAACAATATCTCTAGTTAGCGGCGTACGCAGACAAATCATTTCAGGGGGGGGGGGGCTGAGCCGAGACTCTTAGAGATGGGGGGAGGGCTTCTTATAAAATGTAGATAAAAAAAGTAAATGTTTCGAATTTGTGATGTCAATGCTAATTTAATATGATAAAAGTGCATCATTATTTTATTTTTAATTGTTATAATTGCTATAAAAAAGTAAAGGCGTTTTGACGGAAACAGAAAATGATAAAAATAAAAGTTTGAAATTTTTTCTTCACTGACGAAGATGTTCTTAAATCACATGGTTGCAATATTTTGGAAAATTTGTGCTTTAATATCGTTCATTTTGCTATTGTACCTGACACTAGGTTTCAATCACATTTGTTTAACTGTAATTAAAATAGTTATATGAATGAACAAGCATTAATCAGTGTTTCTGAAACATATATTTGCGATAAAAGCGAACAAAGTTGAATTACATAAAATACTCATAAACGTGATATACAGTAAAATAGAAGAGTCAAAACTTTTTTAAAAATTCACATTTTTCTTAGTTTCTTTTAATTTTGTTTCATACTTGATTATTTTATCGGAAAACTCTTTCTGATGTTGCGACTTTGAAAAGTAAGGAAGAAAAAAAAGATTAAAGCTTTAATGCAAAAAATTCGTTTTAAAAATTTCGGAGGGGGCTGCAGCCCTATCAGCCCACCCCCTGAGTACGCCACTGTCTCTAGTGCTGGCAATGAAATCAATACAGTGCTCGCCACTAATAAAATCACTGGATTATAAAATCAGCTGCGTTATAAAATCAAATCTTGAAGAATAGATTCATTAATAATATCAAAATATGTTAAAACCATCCGTTAATAAAATAATTAGCACCGTTTTATAAAATCAAGCTTTCGGAGAGTATATTGTAACGAGTCCGTAGCACCTTCAACTTTCTTTAAATGAGCATTAAAATCTTCAGGAAGTAACTATAAATTTATTTACAAGTATGTACACTATTTACAATAAGAGCAGGAAACAATTGCTAAACATCCAGCAATTAGGCAGCACACAGTACACTGTACTCTCAACAGTAACTCAGCACCACGTATCTAACGTGAACAGTAATTAAGCAATTACAAAAGCAAAAACAACATTCGCCCAAAGCGAATAAAAACGAGCCTCTCAATAATCCAATCTGAGAAAAACTGACTGACTTGCAGCAGCAGCAGCTCAAGGCCAGCTATTTATACACGGAAAGAATTCCCGACAACTTTCTAGTAATATCTGGAATATTCCAAATCATTCATAACTTTAAACAATTCATTCAAGAAAACGCTAGAAATAAAAAGAAAAACACCACTCCGAGCGAAAATTTCTTCACGCTTATTAAAGTTAGGGCAAGTGTAAAAACTACAAAGTGTTACGGGGCCGGTATACAAGTGATAAAAGTGATATCTTCAGATACTTTTGCAACATGACGTCAGATAAAACCAAAACTAATGAAAATGATGCAAGGCAGGAAAAACAACAACTATTTACAAGATTTGTAACATTGCCCCCTTCCCAAGGACTGCACGTCCCGGGCAGTACAATCCCCAGAAAGGAAGCAAGGGAAGACTTACAGATGCACACATTACATGATGACCAATCATAAACATGATAAACAATAACAATGAGAACATGAAAGAAATAATAACATTGATAAAGTAATATTCCAAACAATTAAAGGCGAAAGTTATTTACAAAATTTACAAACAAATTACCATGGTAGCTTTAGATTTACTTTACGAACTATGGCCATAGTATGGGGCTAGCCGATCATAATGGACAACCCTAGGTTTTGAATGTGATGACTTCTGGATCCTCACTACGACGTCGTTCAGCCGGTGGAGAACTGTGTAAGGTCCATCCCAATGCGACTGCAATTTGGGTGACAGACCTTTACGTCGGATGGGATTCCATAGCCATACTTTGTCACCTTCTTGAAAGTCATGGCCAGTGGACCTTGTGTCGTATCGGGTCTTCATTTTCTCCGTCGCGATGTTGATTCGCTCCCGTGCGAAGTGATGAAGGTCTTCTAACCGGGCCTGGAGATCCTGGACGTATTCCTCAGGCGATGAAGGCGCATCTGGAGGGAGACCGAAGACGAGATCACAAGGTAGCCGAAGCTCTCGGCCGAAGAGCATCTGTGATGGGGAATATCCGGTGGTCTCGTGGACAGCACTGCGGTAGGCCAGCAGAAACAGAGGAAGTTTCTTGTCCCAATCCTGTTGATTTTTGGAGACCATAAGCGAGAGATTATTAAGGATTGTCCTGTTGAATCTCTCCACCATGCCGTCCGATTGTGGGTGTAGTGGTGTCGTTCGAGTTTTCTCAATTTTGAGGATATCACATAGGCCCTTAAACACAGCAGAGATGAAGTTTCTTCCCTGATCGGAATGGATCTGCAAAGGGGTCCCATATCTCGAGATCCAATGCTGGACTAGAGTCTCTGCTACAGTGGTAGCTTCTTGATCCGGAATGGAATATGCTTCGGGCCATTTGGTGAAATAGTCAATGGCAACGAGGATGTATTTGTTCCCATCAGTAGTTTTCGGTAGAGGACCAAGAATGTCGATCCCGATTCGTTCGAAAGGAGCTCCTACGTTGTAAAGATGTAGCTTCCCGCGGCTTCTTCTCTTCGGTCCTTTACGGGCAGCACAGGCGTCACAAGAATGACACCACTTCTCTACGTCATCCTTCGTCTTGCTCCAGAAGAAGCGCTCTGGAACCTTGTGGAGGGTTTTCAAGATACCAAAGTGTCCTCCAGTTGGACTACTGTGCAGTTCCTTTAGAACGTCTGGAATTCTTGATCTGGGAAGGAGTAACTGCCATTTGAATGCTTTACCATCGTCAGATTCCCATTTCCGATACAGGACGCCATTCCGCAGCTGGAGAGATTTCCATAGAGCCCAGTATCTTTTCGTTGCAGGACTGTAGATAGAAACGTCTTGCCAACTAGGTCGCCGACTGTCCTTTTCCATTAACTCTATGATAGGTTTAAGGTCTGGGTCTTCAAGCTGATCTTTTCTTACTTGGTCGTCACTCCATGGATCGGGATCTGAAGATGTTGATGTAGCAGTAACTTGGCAGGCAGTAGGGATTGTCGTCCCGTACTGTTTCTCTATTCGGGAGCAATAATGGCAGTTCTCGGAACAAGGTCTTCTTGACAATGCGTCAGCATTACCGTGTGACAAACCTTTTCGGTGCTTAATCTCGATGTCATATTCCTGGAGCCGCTGTATCCACCTGGCTACCTGGCCCTCTGGATTCTTGAAATTCAAAAGCCAAGTTAAAGAGGCATGATCGGTCCGGAGCAGGAATTTACGGCCGTAGAGGTAATGATGGAAATGTTCTACAGCTTTAACTATGGCGAGCAATTCCTTTCTCGTGACACAATAATTTCGCTCCGACTTGGATAAGCATTTGCTCCAGTAGGCGATGACATGTTCGTTACCGTCTACTTCTTGAGATAAAACAGCTCCAACGCTCTCGTGGCTCGCATCAGTGTCAAGTATGAAGGATTTTCCAGGCTGAGGATAAGAGAGAATAGGCGTTGATGTTAAAGCCTCCTTCAGCTGTAGAAATGCATCCTCGCATTCTTTGGACCATTCAAATTTTTGTTTGCTCTCCGTCAGCTTATGCAAAGGTCGTGCAATATTGGAAAAACCCTTCACAAACTTCCTGTAGTACGTGCAGAGCCCCAGGAAACTTCGCAGCTGATGGACATTTTCGGGGCGGCTCCAATTCTTGACTGCAGATACCTTATCTGGATCTGTTCGTACACCTTCGGAAGAGATAATGTGACCAAGGTAGTTCACCTCACGGCGGAACAGATTACACTTGGACGGGCTTAACTTCAGGTTGGCTTCCTTAAGCTTTTGCAGCACCTTCCTAAGATTAGCCAAATGTTCCTCAAAACTGCGTCCTATGATGATAATGTCGTCCAAGTAGACAAGACAGGATTCATAAGACAGTCCTCGTAACACTGATTCCATAAGACGCTCGAACGTGGCTGGTGCATTGCAGAGGCCGAAGGGCATCACTTTGAACTGCCACAAGCCTTGTCCGGTTGTAAACGCCGTCTTCTCTCGGTCGTCGGGGTGTATCTCCACCTGCCAGTAGCCGCTCTTTAAATCCAGGGTCGAAAACCACTTGTGTCCGGAAAGGGTGTCCAGAGTGTCATCGATCCGTGGAAGAGGGTAACTGTCCTTCTTGGTGATGTCATTCAGGCGTCGGTAGTCAACACAAAATCTGGTGGAGCCGTCTTTCTTTCGGACCAAGACGATAGGGGATGCCCAAGGACTGGATGAGGGTTCGATGACGTCATTCTCCTGCATCTCTTTCAAGAGGATCTCAACCTCTTCCTTCTTGGCGAACGGTAGTCGTCTTGGATGCTGCTTGATAGGGGGATGATCTCCAGTGTCGATCCTATGCTGCGTTAAACTCGTGCGACCAACATCCTCGGATGTAGATGAAAACACCTGCTTGAAGTTGTCCACCAATTTTTCCGCAGCGTATCTTTGATCCTTCGATAATGGTGCACTCCCAATTAATTTCGAAGTCAAGGACTCGGAAGACACAGTCTCGGAGGAATCAATTCTTCTGATGATGCAGTTTACGGGAGTACAAGTTGCCAACACTTCTCCTTTCTTAATATTCCTCGGTCTTTCACTCACATTGGCGACTCTCACAGGAACTGCATCCCTTGAAAGGTCCACAAGCGTAGATGCCACTAGTACTCCTTTTGGGCTATTACTCTGGTTAGGATATTCAATGAGGCCGAATTTAAAGCTGTTGTTTTCCTTGAGGGAGCCAGGTATTAGTACTTCTGATCTAGAGGGAATCGATAAATCTGTTTGGGCTATTATTTGATGAGCGGATTTTAAGTTATTTTCGGTGTTGAAAATTGCTATGTCTTCCCTCGTCGAGTGCAGCTCATTATTTTTAAAGTCGATAGAAAAATCAAATTTTCTCAAAAAGTCCAGTCCGAGAATGAAGGGATCTGTAATGTCAGCGACGAATGCCGTGTGATGGTAAGTGGCGCTTCCGAACATTATTTCTAAGTTCACTTTTCCTTCAATCTCGATTTTGTCACCTGTCACAGTCTGAAGAGTAACGCAGGGCGGCGTCCATAAGATCTTGAGTCCAAATTGACGAGCCACATCAGTCTTAATAATGGTAACGTTGGCTCCTGTGTCCACAATCATTTCGCAGGGAAACCCATTCACATAAGCGTAAATGAAAAGTCCGTTGCAGCCGCCACTTCTTGAAGAAATCTGGAAAACTTTAGGATGGGGCTCATTCCAATTTGGCGACCTCCGCCCCGCGAGATTGCCATAGCTTAGTTTTCCTGAGCTGGAGAGGAAGAGGTACCCTTCCCTCTTGTTTCTTGGCGGGCTTCGCAGTTCCTTCGTACGTGGCCCTCACCGCCACATTTCCAGCACTTCAGTGGTTGTCCACTTTGGTCTTTGCGAGTCTTCTTCAGGGTCCCCGACATCTCTTTGATTTGTCGCTCAATTTCCGAGAGACGAGTTGAGATCGAATCCTGGGCGCTCACTTCCACGCCCCTGATTGAATGGCGATCCTTGCGGGATGTTTGCTGTGCAGCCTCGAACTTCATTGCGTAGACCAGACCGGATTTAAGATCTTTGATGTCCGCCATCCGGAGAGCCGTCTGAATTTCTGGATTTCGCACTCCGTCTATGAAGTAGTTCAGGGCCAGGTTATCGCGAACACCCGAAGGACAGTCCGAGAAGGCGAGATGGGAAAGCCTCTCAACGTCTGCTGCAAAAACTTGCAAAGTCTCTCCAGCCCTCTGGAGTCGGGATTTGAGCTGAAGTTGGCTGAATTCTTTTTGGCAGGATTCGCCAAAGCGAAGCTCCAAGGCCGATGATAAGGCTTCGAAGTCATGGTGCTTGTCCTCTGGGAAGGTCTGTAGTATATCAGCTGCATCCCCTCTCAGCGAGGCTGCAAGTTGACAGGCTTTCGTGGAAGAGTCCCAGGAGTTTGCTTCTGCAACGATGAGGAACTGCTTCTTGTAAATATTCCACGAGGTCTTTCCGTCAAACGTAGCCAGTTTGATGGATGGACGAGAAGTTCCAGCTGCAGCTACACAGTCACTTGAGTTGTTGCAGGATGCTGATAACTTCGATTCAAGTTCTTTAATTTTCTTTTCCATATGGTTTTCTACTGTGGTGATTCGGTTCTCAACGCTATCAACTTTTTCTTCTAGAACCTCCACTTTATTTTCTATATTGGTAAATTTACTTTCCACCAAACTTTTCATTGACGTTAGATCGCTTTTAATTTCTTCTTGATTAGCAGCGAGATCATTTTTTAATTGTTCTTGATTAGTAGCCAGAGTCGCCATATCATTCTTGATTTCTTCTTGACTTGAAGTTATGCTAGCGGTTAAATCATTTTTTAATTGTTCTTGATTCGCAGTCATGTCACTTCTAACAGCGTTGATCGCATCAAGGAGTTTTGTTAGTTGTTCCTCCATTGCTCGAGTAATCACCATAAAATTCTGAAGTCAAAAAGTCCTCAGGAAGAAAAGTCCAAGTTCACAGAAAGTTCCAAAAAAGTCCTTGAAGATGCCCCACGTTGGGCGCCAAAATTGTAACGAGTCCGTAGCACCTTCAACTTTCTTTAAATGAGCATTAAAATCTTCAGGAAGTAACTATAAATTTATTTACAAGTATGTACACTATTTACAATAAGAGCAGGAAACAATTGCTAAACATCCAGCAATTAGGCAGCACACAGTACACTGTACTCTCAACAGTAACTCAGCACCACGTATCTAACGTGAACAGTAATTAAGCAATTACAAAAGCAAAAACAACATTCGCCCAAAGCGAATAAAAACGAGCCTCTCAATAATCCAATCTGAGAAAAACTGACTGACTTGCAGCAGCAGCAGCTCAAGGCCAGCTATTTATACACGGAAAGAATTCCCGACAACTTTCTAGTAATATCTGGAATATTCCAAATCATTCATAACTTTAAACAATTCATTCAAGAAAACGCTAGAAATAAAAAGAAAAACACCACTCCGAGCGAAAATTTCTTCACGCTTATTAAAGTTAGGGCAAGTGTAAAAACTACAAAGTGTTACGGGGCCGGTATACAAGTGATAAAAGTGATATCTTCAGATACTTTTGCAACATGACGTCAGATAAAACCAAAACTAATGAAAATGATGCAAGGCAGGAAAAACAACAACTATTTACAAGATTTGTAACAATATGTTAAAAACGGAGGGGGGGGGATACACTTTTTCTTGTCTGAATAAAACTCAATTCTGTTTCTCAAACAACAAGTGAATATTTTAAAACCCTTGTGTAATTTGAAAAATGTACTTCGTACAAAAAAGTTAAATTCGAATTGCGTTTTAATTAACTTAAAATGAAAGATAGATAATACTAGTAATTAATTTCTTTTTTTTTTTGTTTAAACTATAAAACCTTTTTTTTTTATAATTATACATTTACCGGGCTATAAAATCAGCCGCTTAGCCAGTGGTTGGAAAAACTACATTTCTTTTGTAGCGAACTATACAACTACTTCGGAATAAATGTAGTTAACTACAACTACAACTATTTTTTTTAATGTAGCGACTACAAACTACTTTTGAATTGTAGTCGCTACTTCGCTACTTTTTTAAAAAATACATAAATAAAAAGCATACACCGTTTGCGGTTTGGCCGAAAAAATTCGAAAAGTGGTTTGGATTAAAAAATTAATTTATTTGAACATGTGATATTATAAGGAATTGTCTACTATTTTGTTTCAATTTTTACGAATATTCGCCACAAGAAAGGATTCAAAAATTGAAAGAATTTAACCTTCAATTTTTTTTAATTTTCTTGCCAAGGAATATTTAGGATCATGAAAATTATTTAACGGAATATAAAAATTATGATGCCAATGACATCAAACAAAGTAGATTGTATTTCGTCAAAATGATGTATCCAAGGATCAGCTCATGTTTTTATGGTTCTTATTTCTCATTGGGCCCGCTGCTGTACTCGTAGTAGAAGATTTGCATTAGTCAGAGTGAATTAAACCTTGTTTTTTTTCTTTATTTCTCTCTTTTTATATATATTTTTTTACATTTTTTCATTATTTTTTTAATTTGAAAGTAGTTTCCAGAAATCGCTACAAACTACCATCTTTTTGTATCGCGCTACTCACTACTCTCTACACTACAAACTACTAAAAAATGTAGCTCAGTAGTTTCGCTACTTGTTGCGCGCTACTTTCGACCACTGCTCGGAGCACATGTGATTTTAATAAGCGGCGAGCATTAATAGGTTCAAAAATAAAACTGTGGTGATTTTACCTTTATGCTACTCTCTAAGCTCATATTTTGAGATTTCGACCTTCCCAAAAAAGTTTCCCTCCATTTCCTCGGAAATTTTTAATATCAGCAAACCTGGCCGCGCAATATTTTTGAAAGTATCCCTGCCTAGCTGACCCTTGACATGTTCCACGAAGATCAATATTTCAATCTTTTCCATTTTCTTCATAAAAGCAAATCTAATATACGCGCGGGCAAGTTTTATTTTTACCTGCGAGGCTGGAAAATATAACTTTTGATAAGCTTTTTTTTTCCGAGGAAAAACAGGTGGTGAGTGTAGAACTTTTGATAGACTGCGTAGGTGATTATTGGGCTCTTGTCAGCGCCTTTCAAACCAGGAAATGAGTCTGCTGCTTTGGGCTCATTTGTTTTTATTTGTTCGTTTCTGACTTTCACATTCATTTCCGTATTCGAAACGAAAGGAGGACGAGGCTGTCTTTGTAGAAGATTTAATTTTTTTTATTGATGTGTTATATGATTTTTGTCTTTCCGGTGATTTTTCTGTTCATGGGAAAGTCGTCTGATGATTAAAAAATTTTGTGGTGCTATACTGCCGTGCTAAGCCAAAAGTGATATACTTTTGGCCAGCCTCGGCTACTGCCGAGCTCAAACTGAGACTCTTTAAAGTTTTGCTACACCATGTATTTCGTTCAGACAAGGCTTCACTAGATAGCGTTTTATATAGGCTGTATCATTACTCAAAACATCAATGGTGAAGATTTGCCCGCTAGAGAGCGCTGAACAAGGACCACCCAAATGTTTGTTTACATTTATTAGCATAGTGTTTCTGCTGTAAAAAGCGATGTTTATCCTATCTTTAAGGTTTAAGGGTTAAAAAATATTGATATAGTTAACTGAAGTGGAGTACAGAGTGAATTGATGCCGAAGGCCTTATTAGTACTGCTTTTTAGGGGAAATAAATTCCTTTTTCAGGTTAAGATACACAACCAAACGTTTTATACGACCCACTGTATCATGGCGAACTGTGGACTGAATTTTAAAAAGTTCTATGGGCAACCCGTTGGTAGTATCTGCTCGCTTAGCGAATAGATTCGCCATTT
This sequence comes from Uloborus plumipes, assembly GCA_038373865.1. Taxonomy (NCBI): domain Eukaryota; kingdom Metazoa; phylum Arthropoda; class Arachnida; order Araneae; family Uloboridae; genus Uloborus; species Uloborus plumipes. The sequence continues at coordinate 20,368 of JAXGGA010015888.1, forward strand.
ATCGCTCTGCGGTGCCAGTGTCGTTTCATAGTTAATTAATAATTAAAATCAATTAAAATGAAAAATAATTCGCTAACTAATTAAAATAAGCCGTTAAAATATAGAATAAACCAACAAATAAAACAAACTATTAAATAACGTTGAAATATACTAAAATAGAATTGAATGCCAAATTGTAAAATTGTCGCCAACAAATTAACTTTTATTTATCTGATTTTTATATAATGTTAGTTACCATAAAATTCGATAGATGTCGCTGGACAATGACCACCGTTTTTATCCCAAGGATTTTGATCAAATGAAACATCCTGTATAAAACGCTACTTAGTGAAGCCTTGGTTCAGATGATACTTTTTCAGATTTTTTTTTAAAAATACTTCCCGTCCTCTTATGACCCTATAATACTGTATTTTGGTAAACTACGTCACAAATAATCACCTATATTACACAGCAAGGTTTCTTGACACAGGTCAAGACGTCAACGTGATGTCAGCCTATGAAAACGTCACAGCCTACTTGGCGAATTAGAGGAGCTTGCTAACTGCGTGTGAGCTCTTATTGGCGACGCGCGTCTTGACGTTAGTGTCAAGTTAAGTTGCTGTCTAGTACAGTAACGATAACTCAATTTTGTTAAAAAGTGCAGATACGACTTTTGTGCTTAGCACGCCAGTATAGTAGGCAGATCGTGCAATTGCCTTTATCCAATTTTATTAACACAAATAAGTTTTAATAATCCCCCCCCCCACCCAAATCTGGTTCTTACTGAGGAGGGGTCCTATTGCTGAAAAACCCCTCAGTAAACCTGGGGGGGGGGGGTATGCGAGGATTAATTCTTAAAATTTCCAGTGGTGGAACGCCAATAATATTAATATCAACAATTGTGATAATAATGTTTTTTTATTGAGCAGTTTTGCAGCAAATTTTATAATTCACTTCTGTATGGAATATTCCATGATGGAAATTTCATTACAATAAGTAATTGTTCACAATTAGTAATGTTTATGTAGAAGTGTCTATCCGGCAAGAGGATATTGAACCCCGTAAACACTGCAGAAACCCCCCCCCCTCCCCCAAGAACGAGACTCCCTCAAAAAAAAAGGAGAAAAATATCCATGAAAACACCTCTCTGATAACTTGAGCGGCTCAGTTTGCGGCATGACTCCCCCCCCCCCCTTCCCTATTTGCGGACATCCCAGGTATATTCTACCGTATCAGAATTGGCATTGTATGATAAACCATGATTTAACGAAAGGTGTACGACAAAATACATTATTCCTTCTTTATATACACTGGTTTTTAGAACTAATTTCTAATCTGTTAATTTTGAAACATGTGGGTAAACTTAGCCATTTCACTTTGCTCCACATTCCCCTACAAGAGCCATTTAACCCATTACTGCCTGACATTTTTTTTCCAAAGATATTTTGTATACTGGTTACAAACAGTGTTTAATGGACAGGAAAAATAATTTAAAAAATATTATGTAAAAAATAATGTTTTTATTAAGGAAAGAAAAATCGTCCCTTAAAAGTTACGATAGACCCCAGAGGGTACATACTTGTTTTACTAAAACTGTTTTCTGCCTACGATATAATATTTAAAAAGACATTTTGTAAGAAAAAATAAAATCAGCAATTTACATAAACTGGGAAGCTGGAAATAACTTTGAAAACTGAGCTTTTTTCCTTGAGATTGGGAACGATGCAATTTTCGGTAAAGATCATATTAAAACGGCTACAGAACACACTTCACAATGATTATGTGCTGCAAGCTGTTAATAACGAATTGAAACAATACCAAGGTACTCATTGAACACTATTATTTGGTTGAAGTGTTCATTTTGGGGAAATTCAGACCCTTTTTTGGACCTTCCCTAAAAAGGGACGCCTAGGCACTAATGGTTTAATTCTGAGAAAATATTTTAATTCTAAAATGGCTAGAATTCCTCTTTTCGTGTTAATACAACGATTGTTTTTAAGTGCATTATTAATAACTTCAGCAGTGGCATAGTTTCGCAATGGCGTTAATGCAGCCAAATTATTTTAACGCGCACTGCTTATCTCCTATTAGAAAGCTCATATCAATACCTCTTTTCCTTGGCCTATTTATTTTTTCTTAACTTCACAAATTATACACACCTAGCCAGCTGTCTCATTATTCCGCTTCGGGATCGGGTTCGGATGTGCTTTTGTTTTGTCACTGCCGAAACGTGATCCTTATCACGTGGTTTAATATGCATATTACTTTCGAGTGCGGTCCCGTAAGTTGGAATGGTGATGAACGTGGAATTGGATCGGGGTGGAATGGGATGGAGAATATGTTAATGTGGATTCTTGTGCGTTATTGTTTTTCATCCTTCAATGTGTAGTCTCATTCCTATCTAGGAGCGCCCCGATAGGAGGTCACTTGTAGGTATTTGAAGTGACCTCCCTTCGGGGGGTACCCCCTCATGTCCAAAAGACAGGTTTGTTTGCAAAGAACCCCAGTTCAATGAAAAAAACATCCTTTGCCGAATGACTTTTCATTCATAAACTCTCATCTTTTATATTGAATAAGGAGCTTCTAATAGCTTTGAAACACGTGTCAGCAATTTGCCGGCAGTTTTATGCCTTATAATGTTGTTATTAGGTAGATTTAATAATTTTAAGCTTGGAAAACTGGTTGCAAATCGAGATAGAATGACGATGTGGGTAGTTTAAGGAAGGCTTTTTTTTTTTTTGTAACTTAGCCGCCCCCCACGCCTCTCTGCACTACTTTTGGGGGTAGCAAAATCCGAATTCGTATTCTCCGTGCCAGTACCTTTCAGAAAAACTAACTCCCATAATTGTGTCGCACGGAAAACCAGTTGCTCCCAAACTATTACCAAATTGGCAGCACAGGCTTATCAATTCGTACAATTTCTAATCTACGTTCCTTGAACCACGTGAGGAATGGCACGTTCCATTCACCAACGGTAGATCAAAGATTCCGTCATCACCGCTCATTAAATCGCGTTTCTCTTGTTTCTTTCTTTATTCATTTTTTCTTAATTCTAGTCTGCTATTTTAATGAAAAGGGAGGAAGGAATATAACGAAAAGCGGTATTTGCCGACTATTAAGTGTTGCTATTTCGAAAATTAGCAGTTTGGAATTAGGTGTTATTCAAAATATTTCCTTGCTTTGCGCGGGTTCTTATTCTGTTATCAAGGTTTCTTTATAAATATTGCTGACTACTTCTACCTTTTAAATTTTCGTTCCTGAGAAGATTTTGCATTTTACCATTGAATTGCTTCTATTGTTTTTGAGGGGAGGGGGGTGTCTTTTGGAGAAGTCAGGGGTGCCCACGGGGGGGGGGGGGGGAATTATGTCGCAAGTTGCGCCATCAAAATTTTGGGGGGGGGGGATTTTTAAAACTAATTTAATATTTATTTAATTCATTAATGTATTTTTTTAATTTAAATTATTTGCTGATTTTTTTAAATAAAAATTATTCATTTATTTTTTTAATCAAATTATTTTTTTTATTTCGTTATTATAATTTTTTATTTATTTATTTCCTTTGTGTATTTTTTATTTATTTATTTCTTTTCCGTTGTGCCTGGAAGAGAACAAAAGTGATTCTATTTCGCGCATAATTAGCACTTTCAAAAAATTAATAATAAATAAAAAAATGATAGTTAAAATTTAAAAAAATAAATAATATTTAAAAAAAATAAATAAATATTTAAATAAATAAATAATATTAAAAAAATACATTTAATAAAAAAGAGGGGTAAAAATAAAAAATAAAAAGCACAAGAGGGTTGTGAAAAATTTGGGGGGGGGGGGGAATGGGGGATTTGCGCCATTGAGCTTGGGGGGGATGGGCACCCCTGGGAGAAGTCAAATCGCATTTGCTTTTGAGCAAAATCGTTTGGTGATTAAATCGAAGAGCGTGGAATCACCTTTTGAAATCACCCTTTTTGTCAAAAAAAAAAAAGCTTAAGATCTCCTTTAACAATAGCATACAGGCATTAAAGCAAAAACCACTAGATCTGTACTAAAAGTGAATCTCTACTATACTACACTGCAACCTTTGTTGACAACAACATCGTGACGTCAGCGTGACGTTAGCCTGTGAAAAACGAGCTAGATAAAACGTCACAGCCTACTTGGCGAATTAGAGGAGATCGCTGACTGCTTGTGAGCTCTTATTTGCTCCGCCCGTAGTGACGTTCAGTGTCAACTTAAGTTGCATTTAGAGGTTTGTCTTTCTTTCCTTCTGTCTGTCTGTTACGCGCGTAGCGCCAAAACCGTTCGGTCGATTTTCATGCCACTTGGCACAAAATTAGTTTGTAGCATGTAGTTATGCACCTCGAAGCGATTTTTCGAAAATTCTATTTCGTTCTTTTTCTATTCGAATTCTTAGTGGAAATTCGACAAAATAGGGAAGAAATATTTCATACACATTTTCAAGTCTTATGTCATTCGAAAGCTTGAAATTTTCTGCACAAAATGAAGTTTTTTGGAAGTTTCTACGATCATCAGGAGAGCTGTAACAATTGTTTTTAGAATCCCAGAATTCAGGGCTTACCTTCAGTAAAGCAAGCCAAACGATTCTAAAATGGTTGCGCTCGAGAATGAAATTTGTTTGAAAAGAGAGATAAAATTAATTATTTTATCAACGGAAATCAACTTTTCATGTTGTTACCATGGTTACGTGTTCATACTTATTTTTGTTTCGTTCTTTTTCCAGCGTTGCCAGACGTAGTATTTTTGATACTACGGTAGTAATTTTTTCGGCCCAAATAAGGAGCGTAGTATTTTTCTGGCAACCCTGTTTCTAATATACTAATGACTTAATTAAAAGATTTGGCGGATTTTTTTTTTTTTTTTTTCATTTTCATAGATTTTGCATTTCATCAATATTGATTTTGGCAACGTTTGGAAATAGTAGTTGGCGCGTCTATCGCCCATTTAGCGAGAAAGGGGTACCCAAAGCACAAAGATTAACCAAATATCGTATAAATTGCGGCATTGCAACGTTCTTTTTAAAGTGTTTGATTTCGGAAAATGTATTGTTTTGCTTTTGAAGCTAGGAAAGGAAACTTTCTTCTTCTTTCAAATTTTGGTAAGATTTCTGTTGGTTTCTGTGAGCAACAAAATTGTTCTTATTTTCTCTTTTGGCTTATTTTTGTGCATCTCCCCTTGGGGTTTCATTTGAATGTCACAATGGGATGCTTTACCCCTTTTATGGAGTAAATCAGTGTTAATTTCAATGCAGATGAATTGGCGCGACCACTTGGCGATATATCGCCAAGCCTTTGGTCGCCAATTTGGAGACATTTGGCGATTTTTTTAAAAAAAATTTTTAGGGTTCAATTTGGCGCTATTGGCGATATTTTGCGAAAAATCCACTAAATGATGTTAAAATCGGCGATATTTAGGAGATTAATCACTGAAACATTTTTTTGCATTGTTTCGTGGCAAACTAGGGATATAAATGTTTGAATTGTTATCTTGCTCACTCCAAGCACTATTTTAGCACTTAAGTCATCTACTAAGAAATTTACACGTAAAAGGAAGTAGTGTGGGGTCCATACCAGATTTTTGTATCATACTTTGAAGGAATTATAGTTGAATTATAACTAAAATAGAGCATTTTTCTGCTATATCAATTATTTTACGAATGAACTTTTAATTTTATACCACGGGCAAAGCCGTGCGGGTACCGCTAGTAATAATATAAAGCTAAAGAGTTTGTTTGTTTGAACACGCTTATCTCAGGAACTACTGGTTCGAATTGAAAAATTATTTTTGAGTTGATTAGTCCATTTAATCAGGAAGGCTTTAAGCTATACAACATTACGCTATATGTAAGGAGTTATTATTATAGTTTAAAAATGATAATGGTCGAAAAGAACGAAAGGATCAGTTTCCACTCTTCTCGCGAGATGGCGTTCATCAGAAGTATTGTTTTGGCAACTGTGTGCAGAGGGCGCTGACTGTAGCGAGCCGTCGTGGCGGCGAGTTTGTTGCTCTACCGAAAGCGGGTGCGTCACTTGACATCGCTGTCATTTCTAAGGTAGCCCGTTCGCTAGTGTAAAGTAAAAGTTCCGAGTCAAAACCCCTTTAGATCCATAGCTCCACTTTCCAAGCTTCAGATTTTGAGAAATCGACTCCCAACGGGTTTTGATTCTCAACAACTCATTTGACTTAATTAAACTTGAATGTCAAATTTGTGTTAACCGTTCTTCTTTTTTTTTTTTTTCGAATATGTTTATCAAAGTTTTGCTGCAATTTACGATTATCTTCATGTTTTGTAGCAACTGGGGTGGAACAACTGCTGAATAGTCTGGCGATATAAAGAAAGCATTAACTGAGTTAATATTAATTTTTATAAGGAAGGTGCGATGAATCTGGAATTTCATAAAACCGAAGAACGTTGTCACTATGAAGATATGTAGTAATTGTGTTCGGTGATGTAATTTGCATGTGCAATAAACTCCTGCTTGTTCAATTCGTTAGGAAGTATTTCTGAGTACAAAACCTGTTGAACATTTTTTTAGTATCTTTTTAGGGATGCACAGATGAGCTAATTGACCGATTACCGATTAATCGGTTGTTGATAATCGGCAGATTAATCGGCTGCGCCGATTAAAAAATTTCGCAATCACTGTTTTTTCTCTCTTAACCCATTAATGCCTAGCGTCCCTTTTTAGGGACGATCCAAAAAAGGGTCTGAATTTCCCCAAAATGAACATTTCAACCAAATAACTGTTCAATGAGTACCTTGGTATTGTTTCAATTCGTTATTAACAGATTGGAGCACATAACCATTGTAAAGTGTGTTCTGTAGCCGTTTTAATATGATCTTTATCAAAAATGACATCGTTCACAATCTCAAGAAAAAAAGCCAAGTTTTCAAAGTTATTCCCAGCTTCCCAGTTTATGTTAATTGCTGATTTTATTTCTTCTTATAAAATGTCTTTTTACATATTATATCGTAGGCAGAAAAAAAAAATTCAGTAATAAAAGCATGTACCCTCTGGGGTCTATCGCAACTTTTAAGAGACGATTTTTCTTTCCTTAATAAAAAAAATATTTTTCACATATTTTTTATTATTTTTCCTGTCCATTAAACACTGTTTGTAACCAGTATACAAAATATCTTTGAAAAAAAAAATGTCAGGCATTTAAATGGGTTAAACAATTCCAAGTTTAGAAATAGTTAATTTATTTCTGAGAGGAGATTTGTTTTCCATTTTACTGATTTTCACATACCGTTAAGTCGGGTTACTTGGACCCACAAGGGGGTTACTTGAGCCCACAGTAAAATGATAAAATCTGGGTTTGGTACTAGCGTTAGAGACTGCAGCGTGCTTCTACCTAGCGGAGAAACGAGGAACTATGTGGAAGTCTTCAACTAATAAGTACCAAACCTTGATTTTATCATTTTACTGTCATGGGCTCAAGTAACCCCCTAGGGTCCAAGTAACCCGACTTTACGGTAATACTTTCAATATTTTATCAAATTTCTAAGAACCAATTTTCATATTGTCAATAATATTACATTAACACATTGTTAATTACATTAATTAGACATAAAAATTCAAAAAAAAAAAAAAAAAAAAAAAAAGATGGAGAGGGGGGGTT
>JAXGGA010015889.1:0-27980 GCA_038373865.1 Uloborus plumipes
CCATGCCACGTCGAGTTGTTGCACTTCGCCGGGCAAAATGAGGGCCGACACGATATTAAGAGGTATCCCATGACTTTTGTCACTTCAGTGTATTATAAAATGAAGCGGTCCGTTTCCACCTCAAGGTCACACGCCATCTCTCTGTGATCAAACTATGTCTGTAACTATCATATACGCATACAGAGTGTCTAAATCCAACGTACTCAATTTTTGTAATCGATTTTTCAAAAAGTTTAAGAGCTACGAGGGTGATATAGGCAAAATTTGGCACATGAATTCTTTAAGTTTACCGACAAATTTTGTCTGTCTCAAATGATGTGCCAGCGCTTTTTATGAGAGGAAAAAATAAAAAATGGCATCCTTATGAGACACGACACAAGCTGTTGTTTCGTATGCAATGTAGAACGCAAATCTGAAATAACAGTGCAAAAAATGTTTCGAACAGTTAATACAGAAGTATCTCAAGATAAGAGCAATTCAAGGCATTTTTGCACTGTTATCGTGAATATGTTCTGCACTGCGTACCAGAAAACAGCTTGTGCGATTTTCTTTCTTGTTCACTTACAAAAAGCATAGGCGCGTCAGACGGGGGAAAAAAAACTCCCGCTAAGAATTCAGCTGGTAAATTGCGCCAATATCATCTACGTAGCATTTAAACCTGTTTTTTTTTTTTTAAATCGACTGCCTAAATTGGTTACGTTTAATTCAGACACTATGTACATTATTTCTCATAGGTACTTTTTGTAGCAACCCCAGGTAGCACAAATAACCTTTAAACGTTTTATAAACATTTTTAAGCGGTTGTTTCAACGTTAATGACCATTTTACAACCCTTAAAAAATGAAGTGGGCTACTTGGGACGCCACATTGTTTTCAAATTTTAAAAGTAAGGTATCACTGTGAAGATTTTTTTTCCGGCCTCATTCGACGAAAAATAAAGAGACAGTTCACAATTTAGTTGTTTTGAAAAAATCCGATTTTTTCTTATTAGGGCATCTATTTTAATTTATTTGTTAGTTAGCTACTCATTGTGCGTTGCTATATAGCATCACAAGAGGGAGGCCCATTAGCAGAGTTGGTCAAAGTGGCGTACAAATAAAGTGGAATTCGTGAGTCTACAAATGAGTTGGACAAAGCGGAGTACAAATAACGTGGAATTCGTGAGTCAACAAATGAGAATAAACGGGGTTTACACATTTTATTTATCACGTATAAGAGTTTTCTAAAACCACATTCCCAGCTACTTTTGTTGTGGAGTTCACGTGTTTCTACGTACCACATACATGCTGTAGGGGAGGGTGGGGATGAATGGGACAAATTTCATGTTTTAATTAATTTCCGAAAAGTTCTACATTTTTCAGTCACTTAACAATTTTTATACAAGTATTTCAACTATTTGTTACACATAAATGAATGAATTCAGTCAATTTGCTATCATTTTACATTGCTAAAATATTTTTTTATGATTGCATGTATTCTGTCCCATTCATCCCCAAGAAGGGGATGAATGGGACATCATTGGGGATGAATGGGACAAGTGAAGAAAATGACTAGAAAAAAAAGTTTAATGTTTGGTCTTCTGTTTTTTTTTTTTTTTTGCCTTTGGGACATTCCGTGACTGTATTAAGGCCTGTCTCATCACAATTATACACATCTCCTGGTTCAAACTTATATTTGTTTTGTAACTTTTCAAGTTTCGAAAAATGTACTTAAATTATTTTTATTGAAACTGCTCGCTCTTGATTGGCTTGTATTTTCAGGCATGCGGATAGATAATTCTGGGTGTCTGGACAAAAACCCTGAGAGCCAATCCATTCCCGCAATTTTATTTTCCTCCCACTTTGATGGAACATTTCCTAAGAATTGTGAAAATTCAAAAGCTAGCTTCCTTGTTTGAACAGTTGTGAGACCATAACACATTTGAAGTGAAATTTTCAAATAATCACTCAACTGGTTTTCTTCTACGCTTGAAAATATTTTCCTGTTTCCAACATTTGAATTTGGAGAATTTGGAGCATAGGATTCTAAATCAGCGCTCTGCTTAGCTTCTTTCACATATCAGCCTAAAGTCGACTTGGACATATTAAATGCGTCTGCAACTGTTCTTACAGGCATTCCCTTCAAGACAACCTCATCAACGGCTTCTTTAATCGTTGATGAGGCGTCCCTTATTCGTTCCGTTTTCTTTTTCCAATTTTGTGGCATCCTACTAAACGAAGTTAAATTAATTTTTAAAACCATGGTTACAAAATGCTGGTAGCCATTTTTATTTATAGATAGTTTAAAACAAAAGGATTGACTGCAATTAAAGCTGTTACCTATTCTTAGTTAAAAATTTATGATGTGAATATAAAATAAATTGCCATGATCAGATTTCAATAGGCTTAATTAACAATGTAGTTAAGTAGTTTCAACATTTTGTCAATGTAGTTTAAGAGTTATAATTACTTATGTACCAAATTTTAGTTCATAAAAAATAAGAAAATAATTTAATGTGTTGAACATTGTAAGTTAATGATGCAAAAGTTTGAAATCAGAAAATGCGGTGATTAATGGAACCGTCCCATTCATCCCCCAAACTGTTGTCCCATTCATCCCCATACACACATGTTTATGTCTATCAAAAAGTAGGCAAAGAAAATAAATATGGATTTTCTCCATTTCAGTCTGAAATCATAGTAAAATAAGTATATTTTCAACATGAAATAACATTATTTGCTTTGAGTGCAGTCCTTTTTAATAAACACTTAGGTAATTTTAACAAAAAAACTTACTTTTGGTATGGGAAAATAAGCTTTGCTGCCTTGCTTACACCAACATGGAAGCAAATGCTTTGAAACACAATTTACTAAGTGGTACAGGTGCTGCCATCGACTAGGTAAGATATCAAAAATTTAAATTTAATTTTAGGTATAAAAAATTCAGTTGTCCCATTCATCCCCTGTCCTATTCATCCCCATCCTCCCCTACTTTACCTAAATTTAGCGCATGATTTGACTTTTTGCACGGTGTTCCATTTGAAATGATCTATGTTTACATTTGAAGTATTTAGTGGGCTGCATACGACCTATGGACAGTGAATTGAATATTGAAGAAGTAGACTTTTTAAGATTCCGATCAAAGTTTGTATATTGCGATCATTTACCAACATCAATATAATGGTTAAAGATACAGTTTCCATTTGAAGCGTGGTAAACTCTGTGGTAAAAGAAAAGTCAAAGGGGTAAATGTAAAAATGATTGTATTTGCCGATAAAAGTTAGAGAGTGTAGTCTTGGACACCATATGCAAAACTTTCTCGTATTTGTCCAAAAGAGAAGGAAGGACCTAAAGTTGAAACATTGAAATTATGTTGCTATTTATCAAACTATATTTGACAGTTGATTTCTTGACCCTGGTCAGGGTCAAAAAACTAAGTCTTCAAGGCTCCATTCAACCGGTTAAAACACGAATAATGGCGGGTACGAAGGTTCATGTAGTGTATAGTGTTTCCGTTTATTAATATTTACATTAAATTGTTAAGATGTTTTTTAATATCTTTCTTTGGATGGTTTTTTAGGAAATGTACTAAAATCAATTCTATTGTGTCAATATACTTTTCTATTGCTTACATGTGTCTGAAAAGTGATGAATAAATGGTCGGAAAACTGGTGATAATTGTTTAACTGTCTCTCAAATCAACGTTTTTTCATGTTACACTTCGATTTTAGTGCATTCTCTAGATCAAATAATGTAATTTATTTTAATGTTAGATCATTTCTTTTTTCTTTTTCTTTTTTTGAGTTGCTACAAAATTCGTTTTCTAGCACGTTTGAAGTTCTCTAAATAACAACACCTAAATTTAACTGTTTTGACAGTGTATATTTATTTTATTCCGGAAAATACTACTTTACTGTTTAGATTTTAGTTCGAAGCTGAAAATGTTTTGGTGATCAATAATAAAAGTTTCTGAAAGTTTGCACCGAATTTGCTCGAATACTTTAACATTATACTAAATTACACAGAACTATTTTCTTGATTAAGCTCTAAATGCTTCATATTTTATTAAAATCTAAAAACAAAGTAAAATGTATGGACATTTTCTATAAATAGATATTTATGCAAAATAAGTAATTTAAAGCAAAAAATATACAATTTTATAAACACAGTACACAAAAACTATGAATAATAAGGTATTTCTCCTTGTAGGTATGACTTCAATAAGGCTTGATTCCTGCAAGCAGCAATTCCAAAAATTAAGAAAAAAAGTCCTATAATGGAAATTGTCGCCCCCTTTACAGTTTCGTATTTTATGTTCAGATAGAGACCGTAAGAAAGCACAGAAAGGGCGAAAACTATGATGCAAGCAATAAAAAGAGCAATTCCTCTCAATCTCAACTTCAACAACTCTGAAAAAAGAAAATTCAATAAATAAAAGTGTCGATTGGTAAAACTGTTGATAAGTAAAAGTGATAATAAGTAAATGTGTTGCTTAACATTCCATATCTGTTAGGATTTTAACTGCTTTACGTGTCAAAAATATTCTCAATTTTGTAAAAAGAAATCCATTGATCGTATTATTACAAAAAATACTTTCTTTTATTTTATTTTTCGTTCCTTTTAGAATTAAATCTGCTTGTTTAAAAGTGATAAAACATACCAATGTTAATGTAAATTGAACCTTCTTTTTTAAATTTATTTTTTTCAAAATAAATGAACAGACTTTATCAACTACTCTTGCGTTGAGTACTAGATTTTACCTAATACTCTACGTAAATTCAGTTTCTTGTCCTTGATTAAAGCATTAAAAATATTTCTCAAGTTTCAAAAACTCTATATTACCAGCAGCCATGTTCAATAATGCCCCCAGCCGTCAATCAGCGAAACAGTATTCACTTTTCATGTACACAATGTACCTAGCAGAGAAGAGAAACAGCTATATTAGATACATGCAACGTACCAACGGAAAAGTTATGCCTTTAAGAAATTGAAGTTTTGTCCAAATTTGGAATCATCAGTCCGGAGTAGACAATAACTAAATGGTGGTGGTAATTAGTTTCTACAGGTGTTGAGTCGGAGCCATTTTGCCTGAAATCCTGAGAGTAACGGAATGTCATTTTAAGGAAGTTGAAAGAACCTACAAACTGGTAGCTAAAGTAATTTTATCACACCAGCGAGAGATCACAGCAATGGTACAACACTACAATGCTAACTACACTACAACCCGTAAGTTAAAGACAAAGCTTGGGTATCAAGCAGTAAGTTACCGTCCTTAAAATAACTGCATGCAATGTACCGACAGAACAGTTACGCGATTCAGACACTGGTTGTGCTAAATTTTCTTTCGCTACCAGATTGTTGCCAGTTCATTGGAATGACATAAGTTTTGCGCGGTTATTGCTATTCCAGTCTAATTAGTCCAAATTAGGGAAAAACTACTGTCTCCGGATTTAATAACTGTAGTTACATTTAATGTAGCTCTGCGTTGGCCAGCCTTTAAGGCAGTAATATGCCGCTTAAAAAGTATATTAGGATTCTTTCAACTGTTAACATATTAGCAATGTAGTAGCTATTCATATTTCAGGTCGACTTTCTATGCAACATTTTAACCTTCACTGGTCTTCACAGTCAGATTCCCCAAGCAATTTCTACCTTCTTCAAACAGCCGAACCATCAATTTAAACTTCATATTTTATTAAGGAATGCTGACATTAGCAATAAACTATCTTGAGAGGTTCGAGTTAAATATTATATAATCAAGTTTATATTTATTTTAAAGTAAGATTAAAAGAAGACCAGGAAAGGGGAAAATAGTAGTGAACAAATCGCACCCTTACTACAAAAGTGCCACAACTCAAAAATGTTAATTTTTAAGTTATGACCGTCATTAGACGTAATTTATACGTCTCTACCAATCTTCAAAAGAGCCAGAAGTTCAACTGAAAAATCAGCCGCCAAAGGGCAGTTGTGGCGTTTTTTTGTTATCAAGATGCATAGGACCCCTTCTACTGAAATGCTACATCTTGAGTTGTCGTCCAGCCGTCGTAGAGCAACGTGCGTAACTAACGATCATAGTTTGAGATGTATCGGTCTTCATATTGACAAATTCAAAAATACTAAAATGTGTCTAGTCAACCCGGTAACCGTTTTTTGAAATTCTTGGAAAACGTAGTTTTTTGAGTTGTGGCACTTTTGTAGCCAGGGTGCGAAATGGTCTTGGCTGTGGACTAATGATCTTTGGTTGAAACTATTTTATTAGAAAAACCTGATTTTCAGGAGCTAAATGCTTTTCAATTCATCTTCCATGGACTACTCTTCAAACTATATGCACAAAAAAATAAAAAATAATTAGTCATTTTCCCCAGAAACAGCTTTTAACGAAGACTAAATAGGATTGACAATAGTCCAGAATTAATATCCTCCAATTCTTTTAGAAAGAGGTAAATGGGATGCAAGTGGCCGCTTTTACATCTGCACACAATCGCAGCTTTGGCTTGCATGAATGCTTCGGGGATTTTTATTTTTCCTCATATAATTTTTCCATCGTGAATATGACCACAACGCTCGTGAAAGGAGGAGAAAAAATTAATAAAGTTTTTGAACAAAAATTTCATGTAACTTATTTATTGGGAAATAAATTATTGTTTATACGGGCGATTCTCTGCAAACTCGTCATTTTTCACACGAAATCTGTCCGGGAGCGGTTTTTTGAAATGTTCTGATAATTATAATACTATTGCTCAGAAAATGAATCTATTACTTTGGTTTGAAAGAGGACCAATTGAAGTTTGTGTTTTTCTGATAAATCATGATTGGGTCCCCCGCCTAGTATAACTAGGCAGGGGACTGTGCCAGGTGACTGTGTTTTTGCTCTTTGATGCATATCTGCAAAACTATTGGAACATAATTAGTTATGAGACTACCTATAAATTTAGGCACAAATCGTGGACATAATAACTAATATGTTTCATAATTAAGCTAATTAACATTAATAACATCACTTCCCAGAGGACTGTTTTCGCAACGACCCTGATGCATATTTTCATCACATATGTGGCTCCCAAACTAAGCAAAGTAGCGTTTCAACAGCGTTCTCCGCGATTTCGGCAAATTCACTGATTATTTTAAACTTCATGCCAAAAAAAATTTGCAAAAGGTATAGATTTTTCGTATTACAGCTTTGAATTTGTTGCAGGGGGCTGTTTGAAAAATCTCCGGGCAGAATTTACATGACAATTTTAAGTTTTAGAAATACGTAATTATACCTTATTTCATAAGAAAAATATAGCTTCATTATTCTATTTTTAGATATTATTTACCAAATTTATGTAGTGTTAATAGGTTTTTTGAAATACTATCTTTAACAGTTAGACTATGGGATTGGGACAGCCAGGGGACTGCGTTTTTGGCGCTTAGATAATTTATAGAAAAAAAATTAAGTTGTTATCACTCCAAATACAATTAGGCCACAAAGTATTAATGCTTTACTTGTATTAAGAGCGATAATTACTTTATTACACTTTATTATTTTTTAAATACTCAGTCCGGACAGCCAATTACCAGTTTACAGATAATCACCCATACAAGTAGCCCGTATTCGGACCACCTATTGAATTAGCTTCATTTTACCTCTCTTGGTGGATTGTATAATTTTCTAACTCTAAAACTTGTGATTTCCTTTTTTTAAAGCCTAACATCACCTGCAGGGATGTATTTGATAGTTACTTGCACTAAAACTGCCCTTTTTGAGTAAACAGGTAAATCGATAGGTACAAAAAAAGGGATGGTAGTCCGTTTTTGAACCACACCTCTATCATGTCCACCACATAGAATACTATTATAATGTATCTAATTAAAAACTTCTTTTGAAGTTCTTGATGCAAACACAAATAGAATGCACATACTAATATTTTTGGTATTTTTAATGTATTCGTTTTTATTTATTCATTTTAACGTAGTTGTATTTATTTTTCACAAGTTATTACTGTTGATACTACATCACTCGCGTTGGAAACTAAGTAAATTACATCTAAAAAAAGTTTTAGAATTAGCTTCTGAGTCATTTATAACGCCATAAAACTAAATTCGAATTTCTTTCGAAGATGTCATGGAAAAAAAAATTCTTAAAACTTCTATGAATCAAAATGTTTTACTACTAAAAATACTTCATTTAAAAAAATCAAGAACGGTTAGCCACTCGATTTTCAATTAAGTCGTACATTTGCAACTGTTTGAAAAGTTTATTTCTGTACGAAACTTCAATGCAGCTTTTAGAAAAACCATTGATTACTCTGTTTTGAATGACGCTAAACAAAAAAAAATTATAACTAATTTTTTCAACTACATACTAAAGACACTGTAACATATAAAAACTCCACAAACACAGGATAGTACTTAAGAACTAATTGAAAACATATGTATATACTGTATTTTAATATAGGAGCAACAAAGATTTTACGTAGAAAATTATGACGGGAAATATTACCAAGAAAAAACAGTCAAGAACATAAAGACGTAATGATAAATCCTTAAAATAATTATCGTAAGTCAGGGATAGGAAGAAAATATTCTGAAAACATAAAGGGGTTAGTTGATACAATGCGCATTCTAGCGTCGTAACACATTTCATTACAGAATGCCACATATCGCTCATGAACTGCAATAGTGGCACAACTCAAAAAACACGCGTTTTTAACAAAGGACAGGTGTAAATAGGAAAAATACATTCTTTTGAGCCGCAATACTGGCACAGTTCATAATTAAATATTAGGCCGTAAGAAGGCAGCACATTAAAGCGTTTCTTATTCATTTCCCATAACAATGAAAACTTTAAACCCGTTTATCTCAAAACACGATTTTTTGAGTTGTGCCACTATTGCAGCCCATGAGCGATATATTCTTCTAAACTTAAACAATAAATTACGTTATACACAGGTCAAACTACACAAGTAAAATCGCAATACTTAATCAGTGCCTACTGGAAATCAGTACAATGGTTAAACAGCAAAACAAAAATATATATATATTTATTTATCAATAGAAAAAAAGACAAAATGTGTCGTAATACATCTTTGCATACAGGTGTCACTATCAAACTACAATAAAGACGAGCATAAATATATTCTTACACTGTATCCATCTAAAATTAAAGAACTTTTGAGAACATCACCTAGCTCATATGCCCTCTACTTCGACTGACGGATGTATTTTTTGATATTTCATGTTTCTTAGAATATGATTCCATAAACTAGCACAAATAAAATCTATAATACTAAAGAGCAATTCCACCGTTACAGATGTAACAATCAAACTTCAAAACTTGTTAGTTTTTGAAATTTACAACTCTGCACCAATATTTAGAACAGCATAAAAAACAACCAATTGTATACGAGAAAAAAATGTAAGTATTATTGAATCAAATTGCAATTACTGTCTGATTTTCTCAGGTAAAACCTTCCGCGTATTTACGCATGCGTCAGTTCTTCTCTGATGTTACCAATAATAAAGGTGATAGATAAGATAAAAATAAGGGAAAGAATGACAAAAAGCATTTTGGGCCGTATCAAACAACATAGAACGATGTTAATTTCAAATACATAGTTTAGTTGAATACGTCAAAAGGACAGCAAATGTAAGTTTTAAAT
Organism: Uloborus plumipes; assembly: GCA_038373865.1. Taxonomy (NCBI): domain Eukaryota; kingdom Metazoa; phylum Arthropoda; class Arachnida; order Araneae; family Uloboridae; genus Uloborus; species Uloborus plumipes. The sequence continues at coordinate 9,623 of JAXGGA010015889.1, forward strand.
TGAAACTTCGGAAAGTTCCCACTCGCAACACATCACCCCTTTAACCTGTTAACCAGGGAATTAGCTATTGCTCAACTCGTTTCACAATGGGGACTTTTTTTTCGCAGCGATAAGTAATATCACTCCTCAAATAATAAAAGAATATCGTTTTTAACTTATGATTTTTATTTATTTTGATAAAATATTTTATATTTTTAGCCATATTTTGTAGAAAATAAAAAGTACATAAGCCATAAATTTATTACTAATAAAAATATATAAAACACTGAAATTCACGATAAGAATATTCAAATCAGAGAGTTATTACTAACATGTAAGATACTGTAATGCAGACTAAAATAAATCCAAATTGTGGCAGCTCGAAGTATAGATCATGCAGAGCCCGTTTTCTCGTTAATAGCGCTCAAATTACAGATTACAAGAACATGAAAATTCATGACGCATTGACAATATGATGGCATATACATAACCACTCTAAGATTTAATAGATAAGAACAACGTAGAACGTGATGCGTTCAATATATTACGATTTATTTCCATGACGAAAAATTTCGTCATGCCCATTGCTGTAGGCTTTTTTGTATGACGAAATATTTCGTCATACCCAGTTAACAGGTTAAGTGGAATGGTTTGCGAATGCTAGATGCTGTTTTTAAAGACGGACAGTATGTCTGTTATGTCCGTGACGGTGGGATTGCCTTTAAGATAGTTACGTGAATTTCACTTCTTCAGAATGTTTGTAACTTCTAAACATAAAAATCACAGTTTTATAGGTTTGACAAAAAATCTTTTTGTAATAAGTATGCATTGTATAAAGTTCTTCAATTACTTTTTTCCCCACCTTTCATATAAGTGCAAATGAGAAAGGTTTTAAAAGTTTTCTACAATCTAGCTACGTAAATAATTGAAAAAGCGTCCGTAAAAATCCTTAAAATTTACTTTAAGTACTCACCTCTTAATGGACTGTTGGATCAAACACACTTAGCACACTGTAGAAAAGATAACAAATGCATGTTTTGACTCAAAAAGGATTGACATAGTTGCTTTGATTTAGAAATCGAAAGCGCTATAAATACATAAATATAAAATATAAATATTTTAAAAATTAGTAAAAAAGTTCAAAGTTTTGATAAAAGCTCAGTCTTGCAACAAATATTATGAATCAAGTGAGATGTTTGTGTATAGAAACATTTGTTTATTATCTAGTCCGGATCAAAGTTAGTAGATAACACAACTACAGATAATTTATGACAATGGAAAAGCTTGAATGCATTCCGTTGATAACATTCAGTCATTATTTGTCAATAACGCAATTTTGAATTAATATAAAGTGCAACTGCTCAAAGAAGAACCCTTCTTTGAAATATAAGTACCGCTCAATTTTTTAATAGCAAACAAAATGCATAGTAAACAAATTTAGAAGTTTGTGCAATAAAAAAATATACTGATTACTAAAGATAAAATGATACTTTTATAAGATAATACTTGCTATATTTCTCTTTAAAATTGAAATCAATATAAAATTCTTTATACGTATTTACAAAACAACTACCGCTACAACTTAACAAAATGTTCAATGAATAAAAAAGGCAACACTAATTTACTGGAAATATCTATTAGAATGTCAGAAGTTTAAGATTATAAGCAGTACTTATTTATATTTTTTAACCTCAATATTCTAGAGTAAAAACTAAATAAAGTAACGTAGTAAGTAATACCTTAATGCTTCGTTACTTTATTTATAAGCACTTTATCATTATTTGAATTAGATAAATTATTTCTGGACTTTGTTGAAAAAGGACTGCAATCGATTAAAATCAAATACCAATGAATCGATTTGTAAGTGAAAATAAATGTCAAAAGCAGACACGCATTGATCACTTTGCTCAAAGACACATAAAACATTTAATTTTTCATGTTACTTATTTATTTCTTTTTTGGCTCTAAAATATATTAGCGATTTCAGAAACACAACCGAGAATGTTTTTTGTTCAGAAATGCAAGGGAAGTACATTTTTGCTAGTATATGGGCGATTCTCTGTAAACTGGTAATTGACTGTCCGGACTGAGTATTTTAAAAATAATAAAGTGTAATAAAGTAATAATCGCTCTTAATACAAGTAAAGCATTAATATTTTGTGGCCCAATTGTATTTGGAGTGATAACAAATTTTTTTTTTCCTAGAAATTATCTAAGCGCCAAAAACAGTCTCCTTGCTGTCCCAATCCGATAGTCTGACTGTTAAAGATAGTATTTCAAAAAACCTATTAACACTACATAAATTTGGCAATTAATATCTAAAAATAGAATAATGAAGCTATATTTTTCTTATGAAATAAGGTGTAATTACGTACTTCTAAAACTTAAAATTGTCATGTAGATTCTGTCCGGAGTACTTTCAAACAGTCCCCTGCAACAAATTCAAAGCTGTAATACGAAAAATCTACAACTTTTGCAAATTCTTTTTGGCATGAAGTTTAAAGTAATCAGTGTGAATTTGCCGAAGTCGACGAGAACGGTGTTGAAACGCTACTTTGCTTAGTTTGAGAGCCACATTTGTGCTAAAAGTATGCATCGTGATCGTTGTGAAAACAGTCCTCTGGGCAGTGATTTTATTAATGTCAATTAATTTAATTATAAAACAGTTATTATATTAGTTATTATGTCCACGATTTGTGCCTCAATTTATAGGTAGTCTCGTAACTAATTATGTTCCAATAGTTTTGCAGATATTACGCAACAAAGAGCAAAAACACAGTCACCTTGCACAGCCCCCTGCCTAGTAATACTAGGCGGGGGACTTACCCCCTATCATAATTTATCAGAAAAACACAAACTTCAATTAGCCCTCTTTCAAACCAAAGTAATAGATTCATTTTCTGAGCAATAGTATTATAATTATACGAACATTTCAAAAAACCGAGTCCGGTTCGTGTGAAAAATGACGAGTTTACAGAGAATCGCCCATGTAAAGCTGCTATTAGTTAAACCATCGCCACTATTTACCCAAGAGTATCGAGCCACTTTCGAAAAATGCTAAGGATTTTCTCGATAAAGAAGGGACCAATAATTTTATATCTTGTCACATAAAAAGTATGCTTTAGTTGTCATTTTTTAAATCAACGTTAAATCGTACAAGCATTCAGGGAAGGAGCATACAAATTGAAGAAACAAAAAAATGACTTTGAATATTTCTTCATCGTAAACAGCTGTGAGAGTAAGCTGTAAATTTCAGAAACTAATTTACTTTGTACAATAATTGTATAGATTTTCGTTTAAGTATCACTAATATTCACGAAGTCATGAGCATTTCTTGCAAAAGTACTATTAGTGTTCCCATGTTTTTGGTTCATAACGCGTAGAGTTTTACGCTAAAAATTGCTGAACTGGACACAATACATAATTATCATATTACAAACAATTTTGAAATAAAATTTAGAATTTAATGGAGTATTAAAATTTAAAACCATTACTTTTCTACTGCGCATACGCGAAAAATAGCAGTTTAAAACTTTCAAAATGACATATCCAAACAGACTTGCATTTTAACAAATAATTCCAGTTGAATATCTTAAAAACTTAGAAAGAAAACAATGATAGGCCGTATTTTAGGGATTTTCAGAGGCAATGATGAAAAGGAATTTTTCACAATCTTTTTTTACCAAAAAACACACTAAATGATTGCAGGCAAGTGTTGCCAATTTGCGAACGATTCCTTACAACTCGCCCCTATCCGAGAACCATTTAAATTTAACTCGTTAGATCGCCGAAACCTTCCCAGTTTTTATGTTGTTCAAATGGATTATTTTTATAAATAGTCAAATCTAGCTATAAAATTTGAAAAGTTTTAAACTGCTATCTTTTGCAAGCACGCAGTTAGAAATTAATTGCTTTAATGGTGTATTTCATCAAATTTTTATTTCAAATATTACTAGAACGATTATATTGGCTGTATTCAAGTTTTCTGCAAGTTTGATATGGTATAGTATGACGGAAAATCGTATGTTATGCAGTAAAAACATTCCAGAAAAAGGTTTTTTAAAGAAATGTTCATATTATCGCGAAAATCTACAAGCCAATTGTATATAGTATGTAAACTAGTTTTTTCAGTTTGCAACTTGCTCTGAGTTGTTTACAATGAAGGATGATCAAAAACATTTTTTATTCCTTAAATTATTGCTGTTACTCTGAAAACATGAACGTTTTATTTTTTACTGAAAAAATGTTAACTGGTGCCTACCTTTTCATGTAACAAATGATGCAGGAGAATCGGTCACTTATTTCTCGAAAAATTCTTAAAAATGTGAATTTTTAAAATTGTTCCAATACTTTTTATTGAATAGTATGTTAGGAATTATTCATATCAGCTTTTATAGTCCTACATTAGTATACTAGGCTACACCGGTCCGGTAAAAAATATGACCACATTTCTGACATTTACTACCAGTCGGAGACTTTTAAAAATAAATAAAACTTATTACAAAATAAAATTTACATTTATTCCTTTAAACCCACCGTTAAAACTGAGATTGAAAAAGGAGACCATCAATCTTCTCATTAACAGAATCTGCCTCAAGAAAATGATTGTAGACTATTTGTCGTAATTAGAAGACTGATTCCTTATAAAAATAATAGAGAACAGTTAGCCAAAATTTATTTAGATTTATCAATCCGCGGATCAGTAGAGGTTGAAGACTGCAAATCCGGAAGGTCATCGTCAAGTTTTGCTCCAATAAAGAAAATTGCTTCCCCCCCCCTAAAATATATCAGGTTCATACTGTTTTTTCCTTACGCTTTTAAGTTATGAGAGCTTTTGTTGCTAACTTCTTGTATTTTTATGAATTTACGCTCAATATCTCATGTGTGGCACGCACGTAAACTGCTGAAAAAATGCGTAGGGAAATCAATTTTTTCCTGTTTATTTTTAAATTCTGAACAAAAATAATGCAAAAGCTCACACTTAATGTTTGTATCGTGAAAATACTTCTTTTAATGGTTATTTAAAAGAAAGTAATTTTATTTCAACAGTTTCAGACCATAGGTGTGAATTTGAAAAGATATGTCATCCAAAGTGGAAAGCGAAAACCTTTAATCATCATAAAAACACACACACTTACTCAGTTTTAACAAAGTTGAGTTGCCCACTTAGCCCTTCTTATCGAGTAAGTAGAGAAACACATCTTTAATTTAAATAAAGGAGTCACAGAACCTTCATAACAATTTTCTTAAATTTGTCTGTTGAAAATTTGAGAAAATTTCAATTTTTAAATATCCCTAAGGCTTTTTAGTTTTCGCACTTATTTCCAAATTTCTTTATGCTAAATGATCACCTCTAATAATCCGTACATTCATTTTCTTATACATTGATTTGAAACTATTTTGTGACCTATGTAAAAAATCATAAAATTCTTAGAAAATTTTGTTTTTAGCTAAATTAAAGATGAGTTTCCCCAACGCTACGCCGTTGCATTCCCTGAAGTACAGCCATGCATCAAAGCTGTATTGCGAAGATAATATCCTTTCAAATCCATTATAGCTAAATTTAGCTTTAATAAAAATAAATAAAATGTGAAAGTTATTTACTGGTCTGCAATAAGATTCATGTGCAACTTGCGATATTTAAGAAAAAAAACGGTTCTATTTTAAACGTTTTAGACCTGTAGCTCATAGGAAACAGGCCTACACTCTGTACTGGTTTTACAACGAAAAATAAGTGAAAATATTGTGATAAGAAACTCCAGTAAAAAAAAAAGTCTTATAATATTATTCTAAATATTTTAAGCTAACAGAGAACATTAAGATAAAGGTATAATTTAGTTTTGCACATATTGCCCAAAGTTTAAGAAAAATTCTTTCTTGAAATTAATATGGAAAATCATTATCAGAGAATTTGTTGAAAAGTTATTTTGCTATCTGAAAGTATTAAATTTTTAAAGAATTTTAATTGCTATACTAGAACAAGGCTTGAACTTTACTTGTTTAAATTAGAAATTGAAGTTTACATTGTCAAATCATTCAACCTCAAATTTTAATTGATTGTTTCTTTAAATTCCTGCAAATTAATTTGCAAATACTGAAGTTCGTCAACTATTTTTGATTGCATGTAATTAAAAACAAACCTAATTATCGAAAAACTGTTACAAAGCATAAACCAATAATTTGATTTACTCCACCTCAACGTTATTAGCACTACAAAGAGTCGAAATCGTATTGAATGAGATGTAAAGTAAAAGCTATCGGCAAATAAAAACTTGCACAATCGGTGCTTCAACTGGGAGTTTTTTTTAAGTTGAATTACAAACTATTTCTTATTGTAAACAACGACGCTTCAAACTTTGAGAACGAACAAAAAATTACTCTATAACACTATTATCCTCTACCTTTATCTGTCATATGGGGCTATTCAGCTGTTTCGAACATTCACAAAATACAGGTGGTTCAAAATAAAATGATTAGGCAGATGACCCATGCTAGACGATATGACAGGGGTAAAGACCTGCATAGAGAGATGAACATTATTTCGATCTCCAGGTTCATCATTAAACAATCTAGGAAATTTTATCACGCAGTGGAATTCCATAGCAACCCAAAAGTTAGTAATCAAATCTTTTTATGACAATGCTAAATACCCATATCCTTATTAGACTCTATATTTGGATTATGACTCCCTCAGAAGGGCCAATAATTCTCTGCCTAATCCACAGCTCGGCCCTATATGATTTTTGCCTCTCGCTTATTAGCGTCATGTGTTTATTTTTTATCTTCGTATTCTGTCCCATCTATGTGCTAATATTTACTCCAGATCTAATGTTTAACTAGTGAAAAAAAAATACAAACTTGAAAATGTAAGAAAAAATTCAAATAAAAATGTTTGAAAAACCCAAAAACATTTCTAAATGTTTTCGTAAGCAAGAGGCAATGGTTTTCCGCTCGAGGTTCCCTCTCCGTCTCCTACAATATTCAACTGCCAGCAGTCGCAGAGCTGCAATTTTCTCTCCTCTTTTCGCTCCGCCCCTAAGGTGGAGACGACCATTGACGCCACATAGGCTTTAAGTAACCCAGCTATTGTTCCAATCCCATGATCTCGGGTAAAAAAGCATCGACAAGCTTTATATGCCCTGGAAAATAATTGTGAAGGTTAAATTGAATAGTCAAACTTAAAAGTTGCAGTTTTGAAATAGAGTAATAGTCCTACAACACTGAAAACACTCATTATCTAAAATTACTTAAAACGCTGTGTTCATAAATTGCATCATTGCAAGTAGTAGCTGCTCAAACCAGTTTTATAAACATTATATATTAAATGAAATACAGTAACCTCATTACATCGCTCCTTTGAATGTATCGCGCTTTTCTTTTGTCTCCTGAAAAATTGCTTTTTATGCTGCTATACATTTGACATTATTGGGGAGAAGCTTTAATTCCTAAAAGTATTATCTTTTTGAAACAAAGAACCTGGTATGTTTTCTCTACATTTGAACTCTTGGTATTTTCCTCTGCAACTTTGTAGTTTCCTCTGCCGCTTTCGTTCAGTATTGCACCATAAAATGTTTAAAATTTTTAAACTAACAATTCGTAAGAAAATTCTTTTCATTTAAAAAATTAGTTTCAATATGAGTATATAAACTCTTTTCGAAAGTGCACTTGTCATTCATTTGTACGTTCAATAATTTATTAACTGTTTTATACCCATATCGGATATGTTGCGCTTTTTTTTTTTTTTTTTTTTTTTTTTTTGTGTGTAGATTAGAGCGATATAACGAGAAGTTACCCTTTTTTTAAATAGGGACAAATATTTCTTTAATGATTAAAATTAAAAAAGAGTACTTAGCTTCAATATTAGTCCCAAATCCGAACTTTACGAATATTTAGAACTGAAAATGAATCCGAGAAGCAATAAAACCAAAGCGCTTTATTTGTTATTAAAGGCAAGTTTAAAATTGAGCTTAAAATCTGCACACATTATAGAAGTCTTAAAATTCTGTTCTTGATGGCACTCCAGGGATTTGACAAATTCCTATGCTTCCGCAGCTGGAGCTAATCTGCCTGTGTTGATATCCAAGACTCCGGTAAGAAATCCTATCAAGAAGATAACACACATTATTTGGAACGTGGTAGCGTAAACTACAAGTAAACCTGCTACAGCAAAAGCAGCCAGGAATGCCAGCAAGGAAATTCCCAGTATCTGTAAGGTTGTCCATGGCATCTAGAAAAAATATTGGAAAATGTTTTACTACAATTAAAATTACGAGCAAGCTATCTTTGTCTTTTAAACAAATTTATCAGGAAACAATTTATGTTAAAATACTTTGTCTTTTTTTTTTTTTGGCATTTTCAGGAGATAGTGCCCAAGATCTTTCAGATCTATTCGGAAATTGTTTTTTATTATAAGAATAAAATTTTGACCGCACAATAACTACTATAGTAACAATTTTTACATACGTATGAAACAGTAATGGATTGCGCACACATTTTATCCAATAAGAACAAATTAAACCAAAATTCGAAGCTAAATATACGATAACTAATAAATAATATAACAGCACAACATGATATTCAATACAATAATTTAACAGATCTTTTACAGAGTGGTAAATTCCAAAAAACGGTACTGCACACAAGCCCATAATCAATATTGCACTCTTTGCAATAAACTTTTGTCTCACGTCTTGCTCTTATTTTTCCCCGTTGGAAAATTTACCACAACAAAACGAAAAAACAAAACTCTGGTTGTCGAAGTAGCTGACAGAACCCACATTCTCTCTCCAACAACCAAAGTCAGAATGGTGAAGAACTATGGCCTCTAATACTAGAAAATGTGGAATTAAGTATCGTAAAGACGCAAACCCAGCTCTTGCTTCACAGAAAAGGAAGCATTTTTCTACAGCCCGCGAACTCAATTCGGGCATCAAATACTGCACGCAGTAGTTTGCCCCGAACTGGATTCAGGCGACACAGGCAAGGGGTTAATTTACTGCAAGTTTGTGCAACATATGCAAAAAAGCACCAAAGCTAACGTATATTACAAAACACAGTAAAGTAAATGCATCATTCTTTATAGTCCCTCAATTGCCATCACTTTTTCGTACAATATGCCATAGTTTGACAGTGTACGCACTATGTACTTATTGACATAAAATAAGAAATTCTATAAAAGGCACGTGCTTAACACCAGTTAGTCTTACCCTCGACTTGGCTGCTATTTATTCTGATCTAAACTGTTAAGAGTAAATGTCTACAATTAACCAATTTCGCGTATTAACTCAACAAAATGAGCTCCTTTCTCATTCCCTACTGATAGAAATTTAATATTTTTAATAAAATTTCTCATAGCAAACCTGCTTAGGGTCCTTTAGCGTTTCATAAGCTAATACTCTACGAACAAATCTATGAAAATGTAACCATTTCAGTTTCTGCGAGAAAAACTAATGCACCCATAATCAAGGGGTAGGAGCCTTTCCTCTACGTTTTAATCACGTTGAAAGCCAAAACGCTTACGTTGTCTAATGACCCTTAAAATGTTAACCCGACCCTACAGTTTCTCTTTACTTTTAGAAAAGATTGTCACTGAATTTCTATAAAGCTAATTTAAACATTTAGTTTAAAAGAAATCTGGAAATCTCAAATAATACACAATACAGTCGAGCCCGCTTAATGGAATAGCAATTTTGCCACAAAAAACTATTTTAATAAGCAGGATATTCCGTTTTCAGGGATTAAAATAATGAATTATAGCGGTTTGATTCATTGAAAATTTATTACATTAAGCTGGATATTCTTTTAACATTCTAGCAAGCGGGTTCGACTGTAGAACATACATTTAAACAGTAAAATTTTGCTTAAGAAACTAGTTTTCATCCAGTTCTCAACTAGTTCGATAGAAATTTTAATTTTGTTGTAAAATGATGGGAAATTTCCTTAAAGCGCTAATGAAATTAAGGTTTTAATGTACTATTCTTCTACCTCTTAGCAATGACTGAAAAGAGGAGTCGGGATAAGTTTTAAACATGCCATAAGAATTTGGCATAATTTAAGCTTAAACTTTGGATACGTATATCACAGTCTAATCCTGCAGTTTGCCTTTATTATTGAGTAATCTAACTGACTAAGATTTAGCAACGTTATTTTGTGTTTTAGCGACTCCCTGTAAAGTTAAATTAATCTTTAATTATAAAATTCTGAATTCCATAAATCATGTTTAGTTTTCGGGACTGAGAACAGATTCTACAAAAACATTATGTAGTATACCCACTTTAATTTGAAGCATAAAAAAAAAACTTCAGAAAGTCATTTCAAGCATTACGATGACGTTTTTGAACTATCGAATTGCAGAATATCTGCAGAACAACGCAGCGAAAATTTTTTCAAAACTGGAGATAAGAAATCAAAATTAAAAATTTATTTTTAGTGCAAATTATAAAATGTTGTGCGTGTAGCTTTAGAGGGGATGAAATTTCCCTTAAATTGGCGTATTTTCTTTAGTTCAATTGGAGATATTATATTAAAAAAAGAATTATTTTTACCCCACTTCCTTTTAAAGTTTTAAAGAAAAACCCATTTGCTTGAAGTCCAAAGTGCCGATACCTCCACAATTCTTTTTCAACTTTTTATTCTTTGAACATTAATAACACAAGAGTGTATGGAACAAAATTAAAGTAACTGGAAACAATGCATACAAATTGTAATACAAACTCTTCAAAATACCAAAGAAATACCCGTAAAAACTATATTCAAGAAAAATTTCAACGAGCACCGAGGTGGTAATACTTTAAAGTCTCAGTCGGTTTCGAAAGTAAACAGTACAAAAATCTTCTTTTAACGTAATCCAAATTATTTTTTTAAAAGCCAACTACTATCTTTCTGAATATTCCACAGACCAAGTTAAATGAAGTATAAATTAAATAAATAAAACTTGAACTTTGAATTCAGTGAACAATAGTAATTTGCATTTTGAACATGGGCTAAAATACCAGCAAATATTGTTTCAAAATCAAATTATTTTTATATGATCAAGAACTTTATGCCCAACAAATCAAGATCAAAGTCTCAAACATAAATCTTGGGCTAAAAATTAGGACACTCAAATATAGTAACAATTGTTTTATTTATTAATTTATGAGATTCATAATGCTTAAAATAAGGAAAACTTACCTTGCTTCTCTAAGCTTAACACGCCTGTATAAAACCCAGAATAAAAAAAAGGAACAAAGTAAAAAGCAGCCCGTCCTACTAAGATTTCATAAGAACCTGAGTGCTCTTTAATGCGCAGTAAAAGCACTGACTAAAATTTTACTACGCATCATTTTGCATAAAATGTCTCGACTATCATACTTATTATTACTATTATTTAAAACCCTATCAGCTTCATCATACATAAGGACTGCATACTATGCGCTTTGCCTCCTCAAACAGGAAAGGTAGGACAGAATTACAGCAAGAGAGAAAATTACAACCAGGGTGAGGTCGGGAATTGAGCCCTCCGCCTCAAGATTACAAGAACGACGCGAAAACACACTGCTCCGCTGGCAAAGCTCCTCGTATACAATCCTGTATGTATGTAAAGCTGATTCGCAATTAAATAAGTCAAAAAAAAAAGAAAATACTACATTATCTCGTAGGTAGGGGATTTTTTTGGGAGGGGGAGGGGAAAGATGCTTTAACTTCCTTAATAACTCATCAAACTCCATAAGTATGCCGTCATTTTAAAGATTTGTTTCCACAGTGTTAGGTGAAAAAAAAACAATCATATAATATTGTAGTGGGGTTTTTTTTTTTTGGAAAAGTCGATGTTTTTTTTATTAAGCATTGTTTAATGCATAGCATTGTCGGCTGTCTTATCTAGTGGTCAGAGAGGTCTCGTTGCGGATGAGAAGGTTCGGGGTTCGAATCCAGTATTTCTTTGTCTGAATGAGTTGTTGTGCTGTGATTGGTTGCCTACCCTATAAACGGGTCCCTGTGGCATGTGTGCACCGTAGAAATCGGACTTCACACCGAATGACAGTACAGTTGGAAAAGTGAAGCAGCGCGCCCTACATTACCAACTTAGCTGGCCGAGCCAACAACATATAGCATTCCATGAGGGACGTCCTGATAGCTAAGGCAGGAATTCAAGTGAAACACGGACCGACCGTTATTTACCAATGAATATCGCAAATTCCCAAATTTGGATTCAAGTGTAACGTTGGGGCCACGTGGGCCTAGAGGTAGAGTACTCTCCTCGTAAGCAAGTGGTCGCAGGTTCGAATCCCGCCTTGCCCATGGATGTTATTTCATCCTCTCTGTGCCACAAATCTGTCCTGTGTTTGTCAGGAGGCAAAGCGCACAGTACGCAGTCCTCATGTATGTTGAAGCTGATGGCTTCTGAAAAAAAAAGTGAAACGTTACAACCGCTACGAGATGCGATTCTAATGTAATTCGACTTCCAGTAGCGATTGCAATGGTGTTTCACTTGAATTCGACCGTGAGTTTGTTAGAGCACCATGCGATCATGAGCTCGATTCTTGCCATATACAGATTGCGAAGACAATTCTTATTCTCCATCTCTCAACAAGTCTCTAAGCGTTTTTACTTTTCTTCAAAATTTTGGCAGAATGTGAGCTCTTGCATATATATAACTGGCAAAGAGGGTAAATAAGTTATACTTCAAAAAAAGCTTTTCGCTACCCTCTTTCAATTGAAGGGGCAAGTGGATATAGGTGATGTGACAATTTTTTAAACTTCTGGAAAATGCTTTCAAAACATGTTTTTTTTTTTTTTTTGATGGATTTTTCTCAACGGGTAAAACGAGGTAATATTCTTAGTTACCAACCATTTTTGTGAGTAAGGAGACATGATACAGATAGATTTATCACCTTCATCCATGGTAAAAAGTAAGTTTAAAAAATTGTCACATATCACCTTTATCCACTTGCCCCGTCAATTGCTACATACTCATATGCAGTGTATACTCGAGTATAGGTCAATATCGCGCATTTATTGAGTATGGGCGATTCTCTGTAAACTGGTAATTGGCTGTCCGGACTAAGTATTTTAAAAATAATAAAGTGTAATAAAGAAATTATCGCTCCTAATACAAGTAAAGCATTAATACTTTGTGGCCCAATTGTATTTGGAGTGATAACAATTTAATTTTCTTTTCTAGAAATTATTTAAGCGCCAAAAACAGTCCCCTGGCTGTCCCAATCCCATAGTCTAACTGTTAAAGATAGTATTTCAAAAAACCTATTAACACTACATAAATTTGGCAATTAATATCTAAAAACAGAACAATGAAGCTATATTTTTCTTATGAACTAAGGTATAATTACGTATTTCTAAAACTTAAAATTGTCATGTAAATTCTGTCCGGAATCTATAACTTTTGCAAATTCTTTTTGGCATGAAGTTTAAAGTAATCAGTGTGAATTTGCCGAAATCGCCGAGAAAGGTGTTGAAACGCTACTTTGCTTAGTTTGAGAGCCACATTTGTGATGAAAGTATGCATCAGGGTCGTTGCGAAAACAGTCCCCTATGAAGTGATTTTATTAATATCAATTAAATAAATTATGAAACATATTAGTTATGTCTACGATTTGTGCCTAAATTTATGGGTATTCTCGTAACTAATTATGTTCCAATAGTTTTGCAGATATTACGAAACAAAGAGCAAAGTCACCTGGCACTCTCCCCTGCCTAGTTATACTAAGCGGGGGGCTTACCCCCTATCATGATTTATCAGAAAAACACAAACTTCAATTGGCCCTATTTCAAACAAAAGTAATAGATTCATTTTTTGAGCAATAGTATTATAATTATACGAACATTTCAAAAAACCATGCCCGGACAGATTCCGTGTAAAAAATGACGAGTTTACAGAGAATCGCCCATATAACTAAGAAAGTTCAGACACATAATACAAGAAAATTGCGGTTATAAACATCATTGGCAAAATTCAGTATGTTTATTCCAAACAATCTAGTCTCTGGTCCATTTTATAAAATAGTAATAAAAGTAAGAATTTAAAGTAAATAGAGTATTATGACTCATCTCCAAATTTTGCTTAGCTTCAAATGAGAGCTATCTGTAATTTAAAAGCCATTTTTACAAATGTAGTACAAAAAAATCGTTATTGCTGATTAGCTCTATAAAACAAGAGTGTTATCAAGCGTACAAAACTGCATTTTAAACTTGTTAAATCATAACAAATAAATTGTATTCTAATTTTTGTATAATTTAAGCTTCTTTTAAACGAGCCCATTAAGAAAATGTGTCATTATTTAAATTAGATTTAGTAATTAAGAATGTGTAGTTTCAAAAAAAATTAAAATTATGTAAATCCTTTGTTTGTTCTGAAAGAGGAAAGACTGAACTCAAACATGTTCCATGCATGCATGAAAAGAAAATTTTAATCCGCGTTCAAGCTAATCTTTATTTATGCAACAATAATTAACACTTCTTAACAATTCACTCCGGCAAAGTTTAAAGTTTTGGTTTATTTAATTTACTTAATTATGAGACTAATATGATGAAATATTTGAAAAAAAGGAATTTATTTCAACTTACCTCTAAACTAACCATGTAAACTTACAATATAAGAAATTGCAAGTAGTAAAAATATAAATAAATAAAATCATCTATGTAGCTCTAAAGCTACATTCAGTTTGATCACTTACGATTAGTAAGTCACTTTGTATGTCGTATAAAAGTACTTCTTCTCAGATTTTTTACTTCCTTTTACGTAGTAAAGGAAGTATTGTGATTGCGAAAAAAAAATCACTCAAATTTGAGTCTAAATTTTGATTTTGCTCACCCCCGAATGAAAATTCCTTAGTTTTTTTGACCTGTCAGCACGTGTATATGTACCTAGCAACATATAAGCAGCCGAAAAATTTTTTTCAACCACCCCCGAGTTAATTACGACGAGTTTTCTCGTGACGTCTGTATGTACGTGTGTGCGTATGTGGGTCGCATAACTCAAAAACTATATGCCGTAGAAGCTTCTAGCTTGGTATGTAGGCTCTAAGGATGGTCTAGTTGTGCACCTTCCCTTGTGGTTGCATTTGAATGTTCCCAAGGGGGTGTTTTATCACTGTCAGTGTTAATTTCAATGCAGACTCAAGTGATATGAATTGGCGCGACCACTTGGCGATATGTCGCCAAGCTTTTGGTCGCCGTTTGACGCCAACTTGGCGACATATCGCCAAGTTGGCGACAAATTTGGCGAAAAAAATATTTTTCGAATTTGGGTTCAACTTGGCGCTATTGGCGATATTTTGCGAAAAATTCACTGAATGATATTAAAATCAGCAATATTTAGAAAATTAACCATTGCAAAATATTTTTTGCATTGTTTCGTGGCAGATTAGGGGAGTAAATATTTGAATTGTTACCTTGCTCACTCCAAGCACTTTTTTTAACACTTAAGGCAACTACTAAGAAATTTACACGTAAAAGGAAGTAGTGTGGGGTCCATACCAGATTTTTTTCAAATAATATTTATACAACCATGGGGCCTCGGTGGCCTAGAGGCAGAGCCTTCTCGTAAGTAAGAGGTCGCGGTTCGAATCCCGCCTTGCTCATGGATGTTATTTTAACCTCTCTGTGCCGTAAATCTGTCCTGTGTTTGTCGGGAGGCAAGGCGCATAGTACGCACTACGCAGTCCTCATGTATGTCCAAGCTGATGACTTCAGTATGGACCCTATTCACGGTTTGGCAACGGTCTTCGTTTGCGGGTATTTACATCCAGTTTCCACAATCTTGATTGGTTCCAAATCTTTGATTTCGTCTGCTAGGCTCGGTCACTACCCGCAATGACGTGACATGAATACCCCCCCCCCCCCCATTAAAAGAAAAAAAAATATCTAACGACTGGAGTCTTTTTAGTAGAGCTGAGCGATGGAAAGTGTATGCGTGCGGTTTAAGGAGGTCGTGAGTTAGATTCCCGCAGTTGGCTTGGATGTTATTTCCTTCAGACCTCTTATGAATTTGGAGCTGATCGCTCATTAGATAAGGTAAACCGACTTTTGAATGAGCACTGAGGCAAATTTTCAATTTCAGAAATTCATAGCGCTCTTACAAATCGTAGCGTTTTTGTCGTATGATAATAAAAGCGCTTTAGATAGTATGTGTATGTAGAATTATTTTTTTAAAAAAAGGGAGAGCTTTTATGACTCTGCATCATTTTTTATAAAGTGTTGAAACGGGGAAAAAATCCTAAACCCAGTAAATGAACGCCATTTGGTAATGAACTAATTTAGCAGTTTTGAGATGTTTTCCTTCTGTCAATGTGTAAAAAGAATGTTATTCCTACCGATTAACCAAAGAAAAAATGTTTCAAAACCCAATTCCCCACCCCCCCCCCTTAAAAAAAAACGAAGTGTTCATTCACTTGTCGGACCCTAGATAGACTAGTAATGTAAATCTTTCCTGAGTTTTAAGCTGGAGTAAAGTCGCTCTGATCTCAGTCTGCTACTTTATGTGAAGCTGATTGGTGTCTAGTAACTATACAGTTTTTAATGAGCTAGTATAATTCAAAAAATGCAAAGTAAAGTGGAATGATGTACGCGGTTAGTGATTCTTCGTTCTTTGAATAAAAAGAATTTAAAATTTTCTTGGAAACTACTTTGCTTTTTGGTTTTTCTATAACATTTTATAGAGAGACTTTTCGAAAATAGGAAAAAGTGGCGATTTTGAGATTTGTACTACACCGTAAAAAAGTACAAATATACTGGGTATTTTATAGCTTTTTTTTTTTTTTTTTGAAAATAAAGAATGCCTGACGAATAGAAAGCACTAATTAAATAATATAGAACGTAATGGATGTAAAATAATTTAACGGATATATTTTGAATTCATCAAATACTCAATAAAAGAACGTTTTCCGTGTAACCTAAAAGCCTTTCATTTTCGCAACCATTCGTTCTAGATGAATATTCCCCATTGCAAAAATGATAAAAATAAGATGCGGAGTAAAGATATTAACTGTTTAAAACGAAAAATAAAATTAGTGCAAAATGACTTATGTTTAGAAAAAGCATTCAAAAGAATCGAACACAGAAAGTTTGACATTAGTACGACCAATATTCACAAAGATAAAAAACGCAGCGTTTTATAACATACACCACTGTACAGGTACACTAGCAGTCAATAACATGTTTCGGGGAGAAAATACTTGCCAACAAGGGTTTAACATTATAGTGTGCATTGTGGGCTTTTTCAAAGTTCATAAACATTTGTAATATGATTTTACATATTGCATAACATTTGCATTTATTTTTCAACAGCAATAAAAATTATAAATGCTTTGCTTTATTACTTCGATAACCTGTCGTTCGTCCAAAGGAGCGATATGTTAAATTCTTATCTTCAGCATGGTTTCCTAAAAGTTTGAGCTCTAATAACTCCTTGAGCCGTAAATCTTCAAAATGTTTTGCATATGTTTTTCAATAGTTAATATTTTCCTAAATATAAGTTAAGGCACCTAAAATACGTATAAAAAGCTGGATTTCGAATGTTTTTACTTATTTTGTTACCCGCTTCCAACTTTCAATATTTCAATCCTGTACCTCTTTCAGCCCCCCCCCCCCTCCCTTTTTTAGAATGCTTCTAGAACGAAAGGTTGCAAAAATATAGGTCTTGCAGCTTAAGCGGAGACACGCTGCATAACGCCTCAATGAACGCCGTTTCCCTACACTTCGGTTAATTTGAAATTGTATTATAGCTAAATTTCAATTGCACTTTTTAGCCAACTTTCCCGTGAAATCCAAGGACCAAAAAAAAACATTAAAGGGGTCTTAATGCATCATGAAAATAGAGCAAAGTCTTGAAAAAATTCAAAATAAATATCGAAAAGTTAAAAATTCAAACTTTCTTCACCTTTTGTCTGTCTTTACCCCCCACCCGACTTTCTAATGAACAGTTTAATTGGAACTTTCTGTTTTCCGAAAGATTTCAGCGAGGACATCTCGTTTCCGAATTTATTATTTTTTTTAATTTGAGAAATGCTCGTTCAGTTTTGATTGGTTACAAAAACTATCCCCCATGTCTACCCCACTCCCTTTGAAATCCTTTTTTGCTTGACTGTCCCAAAGAAAGACCATTTCATTTGGTTCGGATTAAAGTTTGCTCAAAGAAAAACTGCAGGCGACTTCCATTTGTGCCCGAATTATTTCAAGATTGGTCATGTCTGAAGAAAAGGACGTGAATGTGGAGGTTGCTGCATGGTATCCCCGTCCTTCATTTAACTCTGATTTAGTCCCTAATGAGTTCATAAGGTCTTTAAAGTCGAAAAAACACTTCGTGGATGGCGTTTCTCTACTTCGAGGCAGTGGCAGAAGCTTTGAAGGTTTTTGAAGCTTGTCCAAAAACTTGGTATGTCTT